>JAVTVY010011614.1:0-57870 GCA_036873755.1 Hanleya hanleyi
CCCGTTTAAATTTGGTCCGGCCGTCACGGTGTAGCGTAACCGTATTCGATACGGTCTCAGCGGGCGACCAGCAAAGATCTCCACGGTCTTCCACGAGGGTGACTTTATCTTCATAGACGTGTAACCCCACCCGGGGTGTAAGGGGAAGGATGGCTCGTAGAACTGGTGACATGGCTGACCCAATGACGATCGTTGAATGACGCACACTGTGTCTGACCCTCGTATTTATAGTCAGGTCCCACTGTCAATGCCACAGCGCCAGGGTCAATAGGGCACAGACCATGACTAGGCCAACCAGCCGTCGCTGATTCCGGCGTGAGCGTTCGTGGTCCATAGCCCGAGCATCAAGGATGGCTGTCATAGTCCAGTAGTGGTGAGTGATGGCACACCTCTCCATCGAGTGCACTCTGTCGAGGACCGCTTCTGTGAACTCGTTCAGGATCTGGCGTCGCCCCTCGTTGTCATCGCCATCTGCAAACATGGACCGGACCACTGCTCGGTAACCCGTGAGTGAATTAACCGCGGTGGCATGCTGTAAAATGCGAGTCGCATAGGGCTGGATCTCTGTCATGGCTCTGCAACCGTAGAAATGAAGGTGTGGGATCCAGAGGGACGTGTTTTATAGACAATGTCACACATGCGCGGCTAGATGTAGCTCTACGGGTTTAGTCCGTGATACGTACTATTCTGATTGGTTATGTGGCTCCTATAGAGATAGTACCTTATCAATACCCGCGCGCGCTGCGGCATCAGATCACCCCCGCGCGCGCGCGCGCTGCGGCCGGGGCGGGCCGGGAAAAACCCCGGAGGTTGAACATCCGGACGTCTAAGAGAACATTGGAACTCTTCTGGGTTTGGAGGTGAAACCCGGAAGTGACGTCACAACCCACGTGACCTGCTCAGCAGAATGGAAACGACACCCTAGTCTAGCCCCCTCACATAGGCTTCACATGGATACCTCACTCGATCCCATTGGCCCACTAGTGGCCCACCTAGACCCCAAAACGTCTATTTCCATACACTTTGTCAACTGCGCATGCGCAGAATGACCATATTCCAACCCCGCACTCACCCTATCAGATGCCCCCTCACATAGGCTTCACATTGATACCTCACTCGATCCCATCGGTCCACTAGTGCCTCCCCTAGATCCCAAAACGGCTATTTCCATACACTTGGTCTACCGCGCATGCGCAGAATAACCATATTCCAACCCCACACCCAGCCCATCGGATGCCCCCTCACATAGGCTTCACATTGATACCTCACTGGACTCCATCGGACCACTAGGGGCTCCCCTAGATCCCAAAACGTCCACCCCGTATGGACCTATACACCCATAGCCATGCAGTATAGGCCTATGGGCCTACCCAGGCCTCGGTGACTTTTTCCAAAAATTTCACCGTTTCGCTCCGAGACCCTTCCCATCGTGTTGTAAATGACGAGAGGTGAAAAACAAATCCAAGCAATCCATATCACAATGAACGTGTGTACATTTTCCAGGTTGGACCTATACCCCCCCATGGCCAGCCTATGGGCCTATATACAGACCTCGGTGACTTTTCCCAAAAATTTCACCGATTCGCTCCGGGACCCTTCCCATTGTCATTTTCTTGGTGAGACGAGAAAAACGCGACCCCACAAGCCATAGTAAAGCCCACGAAAAAAATTGACCATCCCCATACCCCATACAGGCATTTTCCCTTATATTGTATAATACAGACCCCTATTGTAGAGGTAAAGTCCGTGTTCCGCTTTTTATAGTTTCGGGAAAAAATCCTAATTTTACATGCACCCACCCCATTGACTTGATAGGCAGGTCCCAATAAGCCCGGGACCGATATTAGCCCTTTTGACTAGGGTTGATAGGTGTTTTCCCCTATTTTAGGGGTAAAGTCCGTGTTCCGCTTTTTACAGTTTCGGGAAAAAATCCTAATTTTACATGCACCCACCCATGACTGGATGCCCCTTCACGAATGCTTCACTTTGATACCTCACTCGACCCAATCGGACCATGCAGCGTATTTGAAGTCTGGGGACTACTTTTTCTCCGCGGAAGCTTTTTCCCGCGACCGCATCACCGCCAGACCGCATCACCGCGGAGGAATACACACGCAGCTGGTGGCGCCCCCTGGCGCCCCAGGCGCCACAGAGGTAAAAGGCGATGTGGCGTCCCCTATACCTTTAACCTGGAAACAGCGCCCCCTGGTTGATGCAAGAGTTACCTCCCCCGGCAAAATAATAATGGATCTGCGCTTTCCCTACTACTAACGTCGCACTATTATTTATCAAACAGTCTTCAATGCTCTACCCGTAATTTTACCGAGCTATTCCCAAACTATCGTAATTCTCAAACCATATAGCTATCCAATGCTTGCCGGATTTGCTCATTGGATCAGTGTTTATAATACACACAGAGGGATAGATAAGTACGATGTACGGTATAGTATCCGGTGCATCAATGCCTTGAACGATATGGTTGAGGTCGGAGTTCAAAGTTATGACACAGGTTAGGTCTGTCGAATTTATCGCTAAATTCTCGCTTCCGATAAGCCCAGTTTCCCGAATCTGTCGTTTCAAACGGAATCGGATACTCGTAATAGACCACACAACTCATAGTTTCGGAGAAAGGGCTCTGGGAAGTAGCTTGCAAACGAACACTATCCAAGCTTTTCGAGTGTCACGGATGATTGTTGATTGTGACTAGTGCTAATAAATACAACGTATATCCATTTGTGAATCAATCGATTTATATATCATTTCCAAAGTTCTCTCCCAGATGATTAGAGGTGTTCAACACACTCATGCGGGAGTACACTGAGGCAATGCTGCAGTTTCAATGCCATATTTACGTGTAAAATGTCGATGTGGTACGCTCACTCCGTTTATATACACACACATGGTAGACAGGAAGAAGCGTGGAAAAATTAAGTGGATTCTTCTGATAGTTTCCGGATATAGCTTCGGCGGGGACAACACCTATGAATAGACAAGCGAGTATATGGTTTGGAATTCATCATCCCTAGGTAGCCTATTTTTCCATTGCTAATAAACACTGTTTTGACTTTGACCGTTTTCTCAGAAACGAATATTTGGCAGTCGTCTCCTCCAATGCTTTCATATGTACTAGAAGTAATTCTGGCCTTATCGTTATCTTCATAACATTGAGGTAAATTTCACTGAACACGATTTTGTAGACGGGGCTATCTTATGATGACATGACATCGCGGATTCATCTATTTTTTGTGCACCTTTAATATAACCTTGAATCTCATACTGGGAGTTGTTAGCGTCGCGTTCGACTTTAACAGTATGTACATATGATTGATAGGGGTGATAATTGGTAGCCGAGGTAATTAGCTTCCTCTGTATAGAGATATAAATTGGGGCCACATGGTATGCAGTAAACTATTGATAGGATCAACGTTCTCATCTTTCTTGAGTGGCCTGTCGTCTTCGTGCACTATCTTATATTTCATATGCAATCTGGAGGGGGATTAAGATCGACATATTCATTTCCATGATCACGAATAGAAAACTTGACCGATCTGTGGTCTGGGCCTGAGGTCTGTATGGAACGAAATATTCTCGCTCGATGGCCGTTTGCGTAGGTGGGAGGAAGAGCAATGAATGTCCTTGCGGTTATGTAATATCCCCATGATAGGAAAGATATTACCCTCGGTGAAACATATTTTGCTTCACCCATATTTTCCTTATGGATAGATCTTGTTGGTAGATGTTTTCTTGACTGAAGCTTTCTTGATGGATGATTTCTTTCTATTATTCATTTTTTTGACTGTGTATTAGATGATTTCCTCTTTCGGTTTGTCGATGTTTTCTCCTTAGACCTCCTTGTTCCTTGCAGTTTCGTTTTCAAAGTGTCGAGGCTTCCTTTTTATAGTATTGGGTCGTTGTCTCTCGAGGTTAGGTCGAGTTCTAGTCCACTCAGAAGTAGATACAACTGGTGTAATCTGTTGTATCGTTAAATAACGTTATATGTGGGTGTTTGGTACGATTCACAATTATTCCGTGGGCCCTCGGTGGCCGAGTGGTCTAAGGCGCTTCGCTGGTGACCGCTAGCCTCACACCGCTGAATCGGCACGGGTTCGAGCCCAGTTGGTCCATGTGTGAAAGTTTGTCAGTTACTTGCCGAAGGGCGGTGGTTCTCTCCGGGTACTCCGGCTTCCTCCACCAACCAAACTGACTGTCACCATATGAGTGAAACAAACTTGAGTGTGACATTAAGCCAAATTCCCTCCCTCCCTCCACAATTATTCCGCTACTTCTCATCCGCAATAGATACCAGCGCATAACTTTCCTCTAGCTATGTCGAGATAAAATTGTTTCTATATTTTTGGGTCATAGACAGAGACTTGTCCTGTCATAATGTTGAAGTAGTTGAAATATTTAATAGTCGATTATTAAACGTCGAATGACATTTAGATGATGCGAGTAAACTTATGTAGGACGAAGATCGTTGAGTAGATGACTATTTCTTGCTGGAATTAATTCTTGGATTTGATAATAGATAATCTAAACTGCTACTTGAAAGCGCGGTCCAGAGATTGGTACTTTCATGGTCGACTGCGAGACTTCTAGGAATAGTTTTACCGAGCATGAGTCACGTCTTGCCAGTCGATCTTTGAGCTTCTTCCATTAGGTTAGGAAAGGACGACGTTTTAGACAGATTGTCACCATCGTAGGATTCAGCAGAAATGATACGGGGTTACGACTCGTGGATATATCGTATTTCGAGTAAACGTAGATGGATATAGCATGGTGAAGATCTGACATGGTTTTCTTTCCCACTATTCAGGGAAATCCTCTTCAACAGGGGTATTGCGCTAGTATTATCATCTTCTGTATTTTACGTTGTGTAGTTATATCGAATACAGCGATAGACCACAATCCAGCAATGTTGATTTCAATTGAAATTCAAGTCGTTTTAACTGAATTTTAAAATCCCATCCATCGTTTTGAGGATAGATTGATAGACAGTCCGTGAAACATATCACGCTACGTTGATACATGATGATTCGTAAGTTGTGACGTGGTGAGAGTCACCGCTCTGTATTTACAGCTTTTGCTTCAACTTTTATCTTTCTCATAAAACCTTTATATATTGCGTTTAATATCGGAGACACTTAGCCTATTCCATTCTTTCGGACTTCGTGGTGTCCATAGAATTTTAAGCACATATCACATAATTTCTCCCGTGTTTATTTCATCAATAGCTTGGTCTATAAAATAGATCCTTGACTTTAGAGTCTGCCATGATGGATGTTGACTGTTTCTCCCTTTATTGTGGCTTTATTATTGACGTAGATGCACTCTTATTAGTCTGCTTTACGAGTATTGACCGACACTTGTTCGTTTGTCTAAGTATAGTTTTAGCATAAAACGACACATCGTGTAGTTATCTATAGGAACTAATCTTCATTCTGATTGGTTGGTATTATTATTACAATTCTCAAGAAATTCATTCTAACCGAGTATTAGTACTACAGTCAATACTTCCTCTTAGTTCATTGCTCTCGCTCGAATGTAGTATGATCTTTTTTGTGGTGATAAATAAACAAGTGATGGTAATAAGGAGGAGTCTTATACGTATACATTTCCGACAATTCAAGAATTTTGAAAAATTCGGGATACATTCTTACAGTATCCAGTTGAATACAGATCATATATTTTTTTCATTTGATCAACGGCCATCCAAGAATTGAATGAAGATGACCAGCATTTCTATGTAATTGAGTGATAGGTTTTCCCCGTTGTTTCTGATTTCAAATTTTTCTCAAATTGATAATATTCATCTACAGGTTGTGTGACCACTCGCAGTTTCCATTCGCAGAAGGTTATTTTCAGCCTTTCACCTTTCATGTCAGTCACCCTATGAAAAATGTCTAGGTACACGATAACTAATCTTAAATATCTCATCTGTCCAATTCGGCAGGTCCATACTCCATGTAAGAGAGCACGAGATTGGGCCATTAATTACCCCTCCTTGTAAGACGACAGTGTAAAAACGACACTTTGAAAGATGTATATTATGTAGTTTGTCTCGATAGTGGCATTACCCCCTTCCATAAGACGACAGTGTTAAAACGACACATGTGAGGTACCAGGGCTATTCTCCTCCCAGGACGATTTTCTATAACGACACTCTAAAACGACACTTTCACTGAATCATCTAAGTACAGCCATGCTTAGAAATATTGTCAGGGCCATTCTTACTTGTAAGATGAGAAGGATAATCTAAAAACGACACTTTGAAAGCGATGTATATTTTTTAAAGCGACAGTCTAAAAGCGACACTTCATCAGATATGTTTATTTCATAAAGCGACAGTCTAAAAACGACATTATTTCTCTATACTTTTCATGATGGCACAGTGTATGGACACTCACCTTGAAAGACGACAGTGTGAAAACGACACTTTGAAAGATATGTATATTATGTAGTTTGTCTCGATAGGGGCATTACCCCCTTCCACAAGACGACAGTGTTAAAACGACACATGTGAGGTACCAGGACTGTTCTCTTCCCAGGACGATTTTCTATAACGACACTCTAAAACGACACTTACAGTGAATCATCTAAGAACAGCCATGCTTAGAAATATTGTCCGGGCCATTCTTACTTGTAAGATGACGACAGTCTAAAAACGACACTTTGAAAGAGATGTATATTTTTTAAAGCGACAGTCTAAAAGCGACACTTCATCAGATATGTACATTTGATAAAGCGACAGCCTATAAACGACATTATTTCTCTATGCTATCCATGATGGCACAGTGTATGGACACTCACATTAAATGGAATATAACAGTTATACTCTCAAATATTGTCAGGCTTCACTTATATCCCAGATGACGATACATTCCACCCACATTTACACTAAATGAAATAACATACTGTCAAATGGACTTTTAAAGCAGTGTTACACAGTAATGTACATCAACTCCAGTGTCTTAAGCGGGGTTAGGGAGCAATGTCCACCTCATGGATGGTGAAAGCAGGTTTAGGGAGGTACGTTTGTCAATAGTTGTCTTTAAACATGCTTAGCAGGTTAGGGAGCATTTTTCATGTATTCCAGTATTAATATTTAATCTCACAAATAACACAGGTTCATCCTCCAATGATAAAAAAAAACATGTGTAGCGGGTCTCATAATCATCCACTGACAATTGACAACTTAAGCAAACTTTGTATGTATGTACATGTGCATTTCAGCTAAACCAAAAACTGTATTCTTACATTTTAACATTGGAGCACCCATACAATCCCCTGGGGCACTGCTCATTGCTGGCTGGAATCCCCTTGCTCCATAGAATACCCCACTGCCATATTTTTTATTTTTTTTCAAAAAAAAAATAAATAAATGTACGCTTTCAGACCTGCATGCAGGTCTATTCCATTAATAAAGTAACGGTTAGGCAGTAATGTAGCTGTACTTCAACATCAAAAGCAGGTTATGGAGTAGTGTACCAGCACTGGTGCATCAACTGAGTACAATACAGCATCAAAGTCGTGCAAAATATACCTTTCATGCAGTCCTTTTCTTATGCAGCAGCTTGTGCAAATTTTACCTCCTTTTCACATGGCCTTAATTGCTACCCATCAATACAACAAACAGAAATAACTTTTTCAAATTTATTCTCTTTGCAACTTCCTTTCTTCAACATAAACATGCATTGTTTATTGTACAATTAAATCACCATTCTGATCAAGGGGGCAGACAATTCCTTGTTATCTTCTACATATAAACATGCACGACTACAGCACATTCTCATCAACGGGTATACAACTTCACATAACATGGAAATGCACATCTTTGCTAGTCAAGTCCACTACATCATGAAATTCCTTATGGGGCCTTGGTGTTCATGGCTAAATTGACTTTTCCATTATCCTACATGTATCTAGTGAGACTTAAAATCACCAGCACTTATTCTTAGCGGCATGAATTAGGTTTACCGTTCCTACTTCCAAATCGAAAAACACCAAGGCGACGTAGGCAAATCCATGATAGTAAAAATGGAAAATCTGTACCAATTACGGTAACCATATATCACACCCTTCTCAACAGACTTACAGCTTATAATACTAACATTAACATAAAATAACCCATTCACACTTTTACTGTTATGATATAACTGCGTAAATTAATCAGACCATTCTGTTTTCTTCTGCGTAACTGCGAAAGTATCTATCGCTGGAGTTACACAATCATGCAGGGTAAATTTAAAACAGAAAGAGTAAATTGCCGGAGTTATGCAGTTATGCTGGAAAAAGAATTATACTTGGTGCATCGAATGACGTTACGCAGTTATGCTGAGAAAAAGCGAAAGGGTCTTACGAAGGTATGCCGAGAAAGAAAAAAAAGGTCTAATAAAAAGAAGTGGCTTTTACTGGAGGAAATATTGTTTCAGTTGTAGATAACATTTCTAGGTTAAACACATGCTGCTGATTACATGCACATGTACTGTCAGTCAGTCATACATTGCTCAATAATTATATAGCATTTCTTGGTTTAACATACACATTACTCTATTTTTTAGCATTATTCACTGGCACTAGTATTTCTAGGTTTAACAGATACATGAAGTGTTTCACGGATTAAATGTTCATTCAGTCTCTCTACATAACCCACCGACTTATAGCATTTCTCGGTTTAACAGATACAGTAGGTACAAATTCTTACAGACTCCATACCATTTCCTGAGTTATGCATTAAGTTACTCAATTATGCTCAACAAAGGGGAATGGTCCATAGTAAAAAGTTATGCTGGTAGGAAAAGTGTGGTCTATAGCTGAAGTTAAGCTGAGCAATAAAGGAAGGGTCTGACGAAGTTACGCAGTTACACTCCCAGGAAAAGAGGTTTATAGCCGGAGTTACGCTAAGCAAAAGAGAAAGGGTCTGACGAAGTTAGACAGTTACGCTCTCAGGAAAACAGGTTTATAGCCGGAGTTACGCTAAGCAAACGAGAAAGGGTCTGACATAGTTATGCAGTTAGGTTCAGCAAAAATAAATGGTCCAGCGCCGAAGTTACGCTGTCCAAAAGAAGTCAAAAGCTGGAGTTACGCAGTTACGCTGTCAGAAAAAGAGAGGGCTATAGCCAGAGTTACGCAGTTACGCTGAGCAAAAGAGAAAGGCCTGATGAAGTTACGCTCTCAGGAAAAGAGGTTTATAGCCAGAGTTACGCAGTTACGCTAAGCAAACGAGAAAGGGTCTGACGAAGTTACGCAGTTATGCTGAGCAAAAATAAATGGTCCATCACCGAAGTTACGCTGTCTGAAAGAGCAGTCTATAGCTGCAGTTACGCAGTTACGCTGTCAGAAAAAGAGAGGGGAGCCCAAAAATAAATAGTCCAGCGCCAAAGTTACACTGTCCGAAAGAGAGGTCTATAGCTGGAGTTACGCAGTTACACTGTCAGAAAAAGAGAGGAGCTGGAGTTACGCGGAGCCAAAAATAGTTGGTCCAGCGCATTATATAGCATTTCTTGATTTAACATACACATTACTCTATTCTTTAGCATTATTCACTGGCACTAGTATTTCTAGGTTTAACAGATACAGTAGGTACAAATTCTTACAGACTCCATACCATTTCCTGAGTTATGCATCAAGTTACTCAATTATGCTCAACAAAGGGGAATGGCCCATAGTCAAAAGTTATACTGGTAGGAAAAGTGTGGTCTATAGCTGAAGTTAAGCTGAGAAATAAAGAAAGGGTCTGACGAAGTTACGCAGATATGCTGAGCAAAAAAAAATGGTCCATCACCGAAGTTACGGCGGCTGTCTGAAAGAGCAGTCTATAGATGCAGTCACGCAGTTACGCTGTCAGAAAAAGAGAGGGGTATAGCTGGAGTTACACGGAGCCAAAAATAAATGGTCCAGCGCTAGAGTTACGCTGTCTGAAAGAGACGTATATAGCTGGAGTTAGGCAGTTACGCTGTCAGAAAAAGAGAGGGGTATAGCTGGAGTTACGCAGTTACACTGAGAAGGGTTTGACGAAGTTACGCAGTCATGCTGAGAAAAAAAAGGAAATTCGCCGAACTACGCAGTTACGCTGACCAAAAATAAATGGTCCATCACCGGAGTTACGCATTTATGCTGTCCGAAAGAGAGGTATATAGATGGAGTTACGCAGTTACGCTGAGAAAAAGAGAAATTCGTCGAAGTTACACAGTTTCTCAGGAAAAGATAGGGGTTTTTTTTTGCCAGAGTTACGCTGTTGGAGAAAGAGAGGGCTGTAGCTGGAGTTTCGCAGTTATGCTGAGAAAAAGAGATCGGGCTGGAAAAGTTATGTAGTTACGCTGAGAAAAAAGGAAAAGTATTAAGTATACTCAAGAATATACTACTATTGTAACATCGAGCAGAAGTCCACTGTATATCAGGCTTGCCATCTCCATGGACATGTCTGTCCCAGCTCTCATGATCTCTTACATGAAAGAATGACCCACATAACATAGGCAGAACATTAACCAATATAATATAAATTGGCTATTTCAAACGAGAAAACAATTAATATACATGTACATGTGTACATATACAACATGTTGCAAAAGTAGATTTGTACAAATGGTATGGGAATGCTCCTGATAATATTTCCAAGCACTGCTGTCACGTCATTTAATCAAAGTGTCATTTTCAGAGTGTCGCTGTAGAAAATATACATATCTTATGAAGTGTCATTTTAATACTGTCGTCTTATAAGTGACAATGCCCCTGGTAATATTTTCAACCATACTTACAATATATCATTCAATGAAAGTGTCGCTTTTAGTGTGTCGCTGTAGAAAATATACATATCTTATGAAGTGTCATTTTAACACTGTCGTCTTATAAGTGACAATGCCCCTGGTAATATTTTCAACCATACTTACAATATATCATTCAATGAAAGTGTCGCTTTTAGTGTGTCGCTGTAGAAAATATACATATCTTATGAAGTGTCGTTTTCCAGACTGTCGCTCTGGTAGGAGGATAGTCCTGCTTCCCCATAGATGTCGTTTTAACACTGTCGTCTTAGAAGTGAGAATAGACCTGATAATATTTCCAACCATCACTGTTACACGGTTCAATGAAACTGTCATTTTTACAGTGTCGCTGTAGAAAATATACATATCTTATGAAGTGTCGTTTCCCAGACTGTCGCCCTGGCAGGAGAATCCTGCTCCCCCACATGTGTCGTTTTAACACTGTTGTCTTACAAGGGACAATGGTCCGCATATTTCCAACCATAGTTGTTACATGTATATGTTTCAATGAAAAGTGTCTTCTTTAGAAAAACTCATATACATGTACATGTATGATTCCACACAGGGAGACCTCCACCAGTCGCGAAGATCCACTTTACATAATAACACAGAGCATTGCTGTCACATCATTTAATCAAAGTGTCGTTTTCAGAGTGTCGCTGTAGAAAATATACATATCTTATGAAGTGTCGTTTCCCAGACTGTCGCTATGGCAGGAGAATAATCCTGCTTCCCCATATATGTCGTTTTAACACTGTCGTCTTACAACTTACAAGGGACAATGGACTTGATATTATTTCCAACCATAGCTGTTACATGTACATGTTTCAATGAAATGTATGATTCCACGCAGGGAGACCTCCACCAGTCACGAAGATCCACTGTATATAATAACACAGAGAATGCTCGTGCTCTCTTACATGGAGTAGCAACCATTCGGCAAATATACTTTTTCGAAAATCCTTTTCACCTCACGTAATTGATCATCGATTTTGAAGTTCTACTTTGGTATCTTGGGCGTAGTGACTGGTCCGTACAAATTCAGTCGACATTGATCTTCACTGTCGACATTTACTTCAGGGGAGGGGGGGGGGTCATGTTAATGATACGGAGATAGGAATGATTATACTCTTTCACTGCTTGTAATAGAACGCTCAAATATTGTCAAGTATATTTGGCGGTAATATATATATTGGATGTTTAACGTACGATTCTGTCTCTCTATAACGGATGCCTTCGTTTGGTTGAAGGTGTGATAAAAGGATATACCGTTTCGCTTTGAGACATGTTTTAAATTTCTTGTTGAGAAATTTTGTACCCCCGTCACTTTGTATAGCAGTTTGCGTCCTTCTTTGAATATAGGGTCAAGTGATTTGATGATATATTCACCAGTTTTATTTTTGACTATTATTGCTCAAGGCTATTTTGAGAATACATCGATACACGTTAAAATGAATCTGTCTTAATTTTATTAGCCAATGACGCTATGTCTACTAAATCGGCTTGCCAAACATAGTCCACTCCTATGGATTGTACTAAGTTTTAGGGGAATTTCTTCTGGCGCTTTTAAGAGAGAGTAAACGTGTCTTGATTTTGTAACCATTCACTCATTTACTTGTATGATATCTTCCTCCTATCCTCTCGACTCATACGGTAGAGAGGTTTGAGACTGATATACGCCACTTCATTGGTAGGATTGTAATATATATTTTGCAAGTATTCGTCTACGTCAGTCATCACTTAACACTTTGAGTGCCGATGTACAAACTAATGTTAATTAACGTATAACTAACAGATATGTATAAACAGATTTAACAAACTAGGAGTGATTACATCGATAATTGTGTTTTATTCGTGTAATATATCGGAAAACATGTCTATTATCAAATAACGTGGACATCGTCATTCATTATTTATCGTAATTTTTCATTCTTAGCGACATACTTTTTGGGCATTTTTTCTGTACGAAACAGAGCTTTTTGTACAAAATTAATAAAAAAATAATTTTTGGCTTTACTAACGTAACACCTGTGGAACTTTTTTGTACGTTAACGTAACTACGCCTTTGTATGTCTATAGTAATAGATGGATCATAGCTATCACGAGCATGCGCCTTGCAATATCCAAAATTACCCATGGGCTGGGCTTTTTGGGACCTGTCCAGGCCTGGGGTACCGAAATTCACCCCATAATTATTTTTCTTACCTCTTGCGCTAGGGGGCTGAAACTTACCACACCATACCCTTGGGTCAAGCTCTAACAGAAAATGTAAAAAAAGAAAAGATGGTCGCTTTGATGACGTCATGTCATTTTCAAAAACGACATTTTTTGGTAGATTTTTCGGTCAGATTTTCCGAATTTTTTATTTATGCAATTTCTTCGCAAAAACTGCATGATAAATCAGTAAATATTAATGTGATGTGAAATAAAATAGTTTTTGGCGACTTTTCATCGCGGAAAGCAGACAGTTTGAAGAAATATGACGAAAAAAAATCACTTTTCTAGTACCCCACATGGCCGCCATCTTGAATTTACCCATGATCATCTGCTCGGGGGGTTATGCAAATAGGCTCAAACTGACCCCAATATGATAAAGTAAAAGTCACGGAATTTCAGCTCTCCATTTTTTGTCGTTCCGGAGATAGCGCAGAAAGTTTGGTAGGGGGGAGGGGGGCATTTTGCCTCTCCCCCACCCCAGGTAGGGTTAACAATCGAGTTACGTTTAGGTAAATACTTGGCTATTATTATACGTCTGCTCAGCTTTAAGACGATTGCAATAAAACATTTTTCTCTGCTGATTTCAAGCTTGTAGCCAATTGGTCTTAATCATGGTGTCTTTAAACTGTATATTCACTACTGATTTGTCAGTCACAATCTAGCCATATCGCTATACTGGGATCGCTAGTATATGATCCTGTGCGAAATTTCCAAAGTTGTTTCAACAATCGAATTGATGATCCGACACTACATCCAGAGAGCGACTATCATTTTTCGCCGACGTTGTTCTCCGCAGACACGTCTGTACCTGTCGGAGCGACAGGATCGTCGATCTCCTCTTCCTTTCCAACCGTAGCTAACTCGTAATCACTTGGAGGTTTATCCGACTTTGGAATAATGTGCCGTTTGATTCTGCTGGTGGACGTTTCGTCCCCGAGGCCCGCCCCCTGATATATGTTGGCATTTTGGGAAGTTGATGCTGGGTCGACATCGGGCCTTACAGACTAGTCTTTTGTGTTAAATGCTGTCATTTTCATCTGACGACGATACAGCTCACCAATCCCCAGTGTACGAGTTGTCACAGCGAAACAGTTCACCAATTACCAATATACGAGTTGTCAGAGCATTTCCATCATAGCTCTCTAGATTCGTATCTAATACCGTTTATGCCGGTGCTAGGGGCCGTGTGGTCATGTCCTCCAAGTAGCCACATGAACAGGTACAATAAAAGCATACCTGAGATACAACATATATCACGAATCGTTAGATTCTTGGTATGTGCTTTAGAATAGGTTAGCCAGAAGACTATAGTGTGAAGTCATGTGGCTCTGTCAGTATGTCGTCACCTCTTCCCACTTGAAAATTCTGCAATTATATGACACCAGATTCGATCAACAGATAGATATTGTGTTTTGTTGGGTGCCTAGTCACGTTGACATCAAAGGCAACACTGAAGCTGATAGATTGGCTAAAGCAGCTCTAGATGAAGAAGTTGATCCCGTCGGAATCTCATACAGCGATTTCAGACCATCTATCTGCGCTTATGTCTGAAAGCTGTTTCAATCTTTATGGGATACTATGGAAAATAACAAGCTTCACGAGTTCAAAAAAACGGTTGGTTATACTCATCTCAACAGTCATATAAGCGTTTCGACCAGGCCATGATCAGACGATGTAGGATCGGTCACACACGATTAACTCATGAATATTTACTGAAACAGGAGCCGATTCCAAGGTGTATACCTTGCCATGAAGATCTCACGGTGAAACATATTCCCATAGACTGCATAGATTTTAAGATTGTAAGAGATACCTTTTATCGAGCAGCTACGCTGGAAGATATTTTTAGCAGAGTGAAAGAGGATTGTATTTTAAATTATTTGAGGGAGATTGGTTTGTTGTATAAATTTTAATGTTTGTACCTGTTTTAACGCATTAGTTTACCGAGTTTTTGAATTGATTACTTAGAATTTTGTTTGGTCGTCGCTATATAGCTGAAATATTGCTGAATGCGACATTAAACCTTAATTCTCTCTCTCTCCTCTTCCCACTTCCCTTATATGCGTTGTAATTTAGAATAATGTGCGAATTTGAAATGATCTCCACACTACTATCGTTATCGTTGCTGTTATCCTCGCCATCATTGTATTGCCCTAGACGTCGTTTGCATAAGTTTCCTCTTTTGGTGGCTTATGACCATGGGATAATGTCCTAACTCTCAAGTGATCATAATCGTCGTCTGGATCTACTCGTTCATTCTCAGAAGGAGAATTCTGAGCATCTTGAAATATATCGTCTTCAATCTCTTTGTCTCTGCTGTCTCCTTTACCTGACTCTCCTCTCGGAAAAGGTTCTTGGGAAGTAGACAAATCCGTACTTCCTGATGAGTCGAAATCGACATCGATATTCGTTCGCACTGTGTCATTATCTTTTCGCTTATTCACGATACTATGTACCGGCACAAGTTCGCTTTTTCGTCCAGCCTTCGTTTCATCGCTTTGATTATCTAGGTTGAGAGGGCGAAGGTTGTAGTAGTCGTCTTCATTTGTATTTTGCACCATGCCCAACATTCTTCCCGATGGATCCAAATTAGGAATTACATTTGTTTCCTTCGTTTCACTATCTTTAGGAGGCTTTTTCAGACACTAAGTCAGGAGCGTCACATTGAAACTGGGTGTCCTCGTGTACTAGTATTCCCATTTCGTAATGTTCATGATCTGTAGAAGACATATCGCCAAGGACGACATTAGTTCTGCAGTTTGGAGCATCAACTTGCCCATCGACTGATTGATAATAGTCTTCTTCCAGATCCAAAACACAATCTTTGACATCCTCAGTATCAACTGTTTGGTAGTACTCATCTATGTCACGTGTGTCTTGAGCTCTTAAATCTGACATTTGCTCGGAGGACTCGTTCCAGAGGATGTAAACCTATTGGTTGGTACCCAACATCTGCATCATTGACTTCGCCATCTTTTATCACGGCGTGATCTCCAGTCGAACCGGTACCGCTATCAACAGTGTCCTCCAGTGAGTTAACATCGCTATAGATAATTGTGCTGTCTGTATCGGATAACGAAACACCAATGATTTCTTCACCACCACTTGTCTCTGTAGCTGTCTGTCTTAGAATTGGGATTTCTTCAAAAGAGGATAAGTAGCTATTTTCATCTCTATTCTCCGTCGTTTGTAATGCCAGGTCGAGATCAAGTCAGTTGTTATCCGCCTCTGGTGATGCAAGATCAAGAAATATTCCGTTTTGACGTCATCCAATCAAATTCAGTTCAATATCTTCATTTTTTGTCGTGAAGTTTTTCTTCGGAGCTTTCTTCCGTTTCTCCCGTCTGCAAATGGGATGAAGACAAATTCTCACTCATACTCGAGCTTACACGTGTTCCCGAAACGTGAATTATTTACAGACATCGTATACAGTTATTCAGAGTAATGAGATGCAAAAAGCGCGCCCCATTTTTTCAGTCACAGATATACATGTATGTCTGAATATAGGAGAAAATGTAAGAAATATGAACACGCACTTGCGGAAAAAGTTGGGGAAAACATGGTTCACTTTGCGCTATGAAAAACATGATGGTTTTTCATGAAGCTCACTATATGCACTTAGTGAGTCCGTGTAGGCCGTAGATTGATCGACTTCAATCTCGGCTGGTGGTCTTAGCCATCTCGTCGAGCACAGACGTCTCCCTATCTAAACTGTTTCGGGACGGGTGGTATCAGACAAAGTTTCACTATTGGCTAGCGCCGAAATAGGAGCTCACGACGGTTCAGAATTGGGGTCATGAATCTCAGACGTGCCGTGGAAAGTCTTGGCTAGAGCTTTTGAATTGCGCGACCTGCGCTTCTTGGACGAAGAAGCAACAGGTGGCTTTCTCAGTTTGGCGCTCCCCATACGGTGGACCACGAACAAGGGTGTGCTCGTCTCACCGTTCCACGCAGCGTCCTGGGATAGACGCAGAAAACAGTAGAGCTGGATGAAAGTTGTATCAAGTTCCGATTCGAGTATAAATCTTCTCAATTTCAGGGATTTCATCTGAAATCCAGGGATAATTTCCTGAATTTCAGGAAAAAAGATCCCTGAATTAGAGGATTTTCCCTGAAATTCAGGCAAATTTACCACCCTGATTAGTAAGTTCCCGAATTCGGCTAATTTAGCTTTAATTCATGGATGATATACCTGAATTTCAGGAAATTATCCCCGGATTTCAGGTAAAATCCCTGAAATTGAGTTGTGGATGTGCAGCCTGATCTATTCAGGATTATTCCCTGAATATTTCTGAGAGTGTACTAATATGCAGACAACAACGTGCTGTTATTGTAGGTTATAGATACACCGTTCTCTGAAACGTAAACTCAAAGGGCGAATTCTTTAGTACAGCGCTCATGCTGTTGTAATAGCTGTGCAGCATGTACATGTATCAGTTTGTGTCAAGGTATACCCAACTACCTATAAGATATTCGCGCTAAAAATCTACAGTTACAAAGAGGTTACGTAACTTCTTCAACAATGGAGTCTGTAATGGAGTCCATTACTATATTAGTTGTGCACAACGTAACCCATGATCGTAAAGCCAACTCCGAGTCATGCCATAGCTTGTCGTGCCAGCCTTGTCGTGCCAGACATTTAACACATTTATCACACTGGTATACGATTCACAGTTATACAACGTATTTTTTTTATTCTGAATGCAGAGCTAGAATAATCCCATAGTGAAAGCATGAATCCGATCATACTTTTTGCAGAATGGCTAGCGCCATACTGGGCGGTCCCATTCACTGAGGATTTCTACTGTATATACATTTTTATGATAAAATACAGTGAAATGCGATGAGCAATTCGACATAAAGTGAAAGTACATAACAATTTTTTTTCCAATTTGATGGAGTACAGTAAGTTCACGTAAGCGCTATTCGTGCTAGAGGATAAAACTGAGGTCTAATTGACGGGAATGTTTAGAGAGGTCGAGGCATGCCGAAATGTATGGAGGCTCTGGAGGGGGTATCTGAATTTCTGGCAATTTGGTATAAGAGTATTGCATAATATTAATTATTATGCTCAAGGTGAGTATAAGGTAAGGTGTCTTGAGATGAAATGATTGTTTTCTCGCATTCTCATGTTCTCGCCTTTCGGTTGAACTGGGCTCAAGACAATGCAAGTATCAATTCATTCCTGGCAGGTACGGCCTAAGATGGTAGGTGATTGTATTTACAGGTATCCGCGGACATTGGATTTATTTGTATGTGTTACAGAAATGAAGGGAATTACGGTGCATTCTAAGGCACTTTCAAACTAATTATTTATTATTCACAGGAAGAAATAAAACCCTACCGGTAAATATTATACACCCGGTATGTATGCCAATACTGGTGCATGTTGCTTACTAACTTATCTGGGCTAGTATCTGATGTATCACAAGTGTGCTGCAGGTTCTGTAGATGAAAGTTTCAGCTCCTTTTGACAATGCATTCCTTTGGCAGTAAAATCAACGTCGTTTAACAATAAATGTGTATATTCTGTACTAGTAAACAGGGATTATATATTGGAGCAAAGGCTGGGGAACAATTATATCACTTACAGAATATTCTAGGACTGTAGGCACTGATGATTGACGAATTTTAATTTCTGAATATACATAACAACTTTGATATCAAAATACAATGTCAGCTATCAGATACATGGTGTATCAGAGGAAGATGAGAATGCCGGCAATTATCATGGACAGTTTAGGCACACAAAAAAAGAGAGTATTTGCTTTAGGTCATCGCACATATAGCATCTTTTCCTACATATATTTCATACGAGTTGTCATTTCCATGCATCCTCGCTGGAACCAGGCTATCTCTATCCTAGAAGCTCAAAAAGAAAGCTTGGCGTTGTAAAGATGTCCATTTATTTCGTCGATATTTCTAAAAGTATAAAAAATATCATGCGAGACATTATGAGCCGTGTTCCTTGTAACTGACCAGGGAAAACAATTTTCATATCGTCCGGACGAGAAAGCATTTCGTTTCAAACTGTTTCATAGAGATAGCTTATCGGTACCATGGAAAGTACAGTAGTGACCAGATAAAAAGAAATTCGCGTATAATAAGTCCACGTATTAGGATAACCTGCTATAGAGAAAGGAGACTGAACGCTAAGGCGGGAGTTTGGCCTTGGTGCGGTTGAAAAATTGAAAAAAACAGAGCGTCCTAAAAATAGTTGTGTTTTAATTTGATGGTAAGAGAAAATATATGTAGACAATATGTGAAGGTTCTAGTTCGATTTCGTTTTAATTATAGTTATGATATGAAATTGATATCCGCAGCATATGCTATTTTGTAAAAAAACCCCACTAAATCGAGTCATTCAAACACACATTTAGAGGCGAAGAACTTCTTGGACCAAAAAAATTTTCCAGCTTTTTAGATGAAATAGCATAACTCATAACTATATACCTATAATCATAATGCAATCGTGCTGGAGCTTTCACATATTGCGTACGTATATTTTCTCTTACCGTTACATTAAAACACAATTATTTTTAGCACATTTTATTTTTTAGATTTAAACCGCACGACGTATAGGTCGAAATCCCGCCCGAACCAACCATATCCTTTAACAAAAATAATACAAATGTTGAGGAAATCATTTTTTCAAATATTTGTGATTAATCATTTTTCAAATATTTGTGAAGAAAATGCTCAGAGTATAGGTCTCAATCTTTCGGAGGGAATGATTCTATTCGAATCTTACCTTTTTAACAGCAAACCTTGGTGGCTCACGGGCAAGCTGTAAAATAATCGTTCAAACGCATGATGGACATCCTCGGGAATTATATGTAGGAATGAGAATCGGGGCTTCCAGATATTTGATCACATACCGAGTGCGCAGTGAGGCGTTACCGATTTCCGTTTCTCTCTATACTATAACAGGGAGACAGGCTTTGAACCAGGGATAACTGGTATCAATGTCAGATATCGATGCATGGTCAAGATATTGCTACATGTTGGAGCATAGGTAGAAATGAAATGGACTAAATAAACATCTACAAATTTTCCTCAATGCGCACACAGACTGAGACAGATGTCGAGTAGCCCTAATGGCTTCCCTTCATCTAGAAGATGTTCCATTCGAAAGTATCTTGGCCAGCAATGTGTGGTATATCGCTAGCATCAAGAGATTAATGTCATGTGGGTGAAACACTTGGCTGGCCAATGGAATTAGGAAGTAAGAAATTTAGATATTGAAAGTTCACTTTTCAAACATGGTGCCGAATGCTGATGTTGCACTCTCCGAACGATACATGACCAGATTCACCAAACAGTTTATAGCACCGGCGGGACTGACCATACTTTTCATCATCAAATTCTCCCTTGACAATATGTTTTACAATCGCTTTGGCCAAATCTTTCATGGTCAGTCCCATGGCTGCATTATTCTCTTCCTTGTCGCCAGGTGGCTGCCGCACCGTAAGTTTGTATGTGACGTCATCAGTTAACGTATATTCTGAAAACAGCCAATGAGCGTGGTAGAAAGGCCGAATACCTGTCGCCACTTTCTCCCCAGAGAAGGACGGCGGGTACCAGTCACGTCCGTACAATAAAATGCTTGCCACTCAGAACATATCCTTTGGATTCCGCGTTATCGGGCAATATTTCATTTAAAACTCCATGGGGTAATTGAATACATTAGGATCAGGTCATAAGCTTTATTAAACCAGGCCTGGGCGGAAGTTAACATTGTACATCTGTTTGCAGACGTTAAAACCGAATCTATTAAATTTCGCAGTGCTGGTGGTTAGCGGTAAACGAGCCGTTTTCACAGCAACCCCGACCTTCCCCATATTACGGTTGTGTATATTTGGGTCACTACGCATGCACACTTGGACTGACATGAAGAACATGGCGTATACCGTGATATGGGGGAGGTCGGGGTCGCTATGAAAACGGTTTGTGTACAGCTAATCACCAGCACTGCGAAATTTAATAAAAGCGACAAGCGTGGAGGAGAAGGAAATGGCTTCCAGAAAATAACCGGTAAGGAGCATCAACATGAACGTTTTTACGTTAGGGGTTATAGCACACGGAGATCAATACTCGTAGCCTGTGACTATCAACTGCAGGTATTATTGATGGGAACAGTTGTGGCTAGGCTTAGTACTATGTGGACTCCAATGCATAGGTCTACATGTAGATATGTGACATCATGTCATGCTGACAACCAACCACTCCCCCATCCTAACAATTATGAAGACAACAATTTTCTTACGGTTGTTCTGTGGTGTCAGATGAAGATCATTGAGGTCCACACAAACACGGTCCATTATTCGCCTGGCCCGTTGTGAATACGGCGCTCTCAGGGTTCTTTCGCGGCTCCAGATCCAACCTCTAAATGCGGTACATGTACCGGCATTGTCAAACGTGACGCAGCCGTAGACAACAGCGTAACAGGTGTAGTCCGTGAACAGAACTATGTACTCTTGAACTGTTTGTATTGAAGAACATACATGGTTACCACAAGAGAGAGAGAGAGAGAGAGAGAGAGAGAGAGAGAGATCCTCGCCTAAAGCTACGTACACATGTATACGATTATCCGATAACGACAATGCGGCAACGACAATACGGCAACGGCAAAAAAATCGATCGTGGGAAAATGAATTGGTCCGTACACATGAATGCGTAACGATTACGACAGTGCGATAAGACTATCCGGCAATGCGATACGATTATCCGTCTATTATTGGAATCGGTTCTGGAGCGATTTTTTGCCGTTGTCGGACATAAGTCGAGCGGTTGTATGACGTCACAGCAGCAACACACGCGCTTTTTAGGGCTTGTAGAGGTCAGTGTATTGCTGTTGCGGTAAGAAATGGTCTCATGTCGCATCCGCTTTTATACTTATAGCCGTAGTCATGTGTACATCAAACACGCATTACCGTTGTCGTTGTCGTTGCCGTATTGTCCTTGCCACATTGTCGTTATCGGATAATCGTATGCATGTATACGCAGCTTAAACTGTCCAAATGGTTGGTACGTTATATATTTACAGATACTAGACGTTTCGGCAAAAGTTACATGTTGCCTTCTACAGTAGCAAATGGTCTTGAGTCACAAACTCGAGTTCTTTTTATTACCAGTAATGGATTAAAACAGTTCACTAAAAACACTAAAAACAGTTTATGATAGAAGCTAGAGTCTATAACGGACAAACAACTTGGACCGAATACAGCGAGGCTAACTACAATCAAGCCGCTAAATAAGTTAATCTAATCACACTGGCTGGTCATTGTTTTTTCCGGTTCTGTCCCGTACGTCAGTAGTATATAACATTGATATTCCCGCACATTGACCTTTGACCTCAGAAATTTGCATATCACGTGACAGAGGTCAAAGGTCAATGAGTGCATTTGAGTTGACCTGTATCCTTTCCTCTTGTCTTTGACCTTGGATCATGCTTAGACATGTTAGGGCTGGGGTTTTTCCCATCACGTGCGGTATGACGTCACTTCCGGTCTGGGTGAATGGGGCGTGACCTGATAGGACATGTACTGACCTGTCTGTGGGGGTTTTCCCTACAATGTCGTTCACTTTCGTGTTTTTTTCGGTGAGGTGCGAAGGGTACGTCCGTGTCTTTTCGGTGAGGTCCGTGGGAACATGATAGGCCATGTACTGTCTGTGGGGTTTTTCCCGCCAGAATTTCGCTGTCGTCTGCTTGGGTTGTTACGTGCCGAACACCTGGCTCCCCGAATTGCAACATTGTTGCACGTTCGCAAGAATTGACCTATATCCGGGTCCTTTAGCAATACCATTGATGGGATGCGTGTACTGACTTGTATTTGGGGAATCACGGGGAGATCAGGTGATAGTTCAAGGTCATATTGAATGATAGGAATGCGTGTACTGACCTGTTCATCCGTGGTTTACATCCGGGGACTTATATCCGGGTCTTTTAGCTGTGTGTTCCGGGTACATCCGAGTTTACACGGGAACAGTCGGGTAGTTACGGAGGAAGACACGGAGGTGACCGAAGATGTCACGGAGGTGCCCGAAGAGACACGGAGGTTACCGAAGATGTCACGGAGGTCACCGAAGAGACACGGAGGTGGCCGAAGATGTCACGGAGTTTACCGAAGAGACACGTGAATGATAGGAATGCATGTACTGACCTGTTCATCCGGGGCTTACATCCGGGGACTTATATCCGGGGCCTTTAGCTGTGTGTTCCATACGGGTTCACACACCGCAAAAAATAAACAAACAAAAAGGGGATTCCCCTTTGGCATCGATCGTGCTGCCCTCTAGAGGCAGAGTGGGTGCATGTAAAATTTCTTCAGATATAAAATACGGAACATGGACTTTACCCTAGAATATACTCCTATCGACTCTATTCCAAAGGGCTAATATCGGTCCCCGGGCTTATCGGGGTGAGGGAGGTAGGGTGGGGGAGTGGGTGTATGTAAATTTAAGATTTGTCCCGAAAATATAAAAAGCGGAACACGGACTTTACCCTATAATATGGGAAAACTCCTATCAACCCTATCTCAAAGGGCTAATATCAGGCCCTGGCTTATCGGGGCCTGCTGAGAGAGGTAGGGTGGGGGAGTGGGTGCATGTAAATTTAGGATTTGTCCCGAAAATATAAAAAACGGAACACGGACTTCACCCCTACAATAGAGGAAACCCCATATCAACCTTGTCCAAAAGGGCTAATATCGGTCCCAGGGCTTATCGGGGTCTGCCTATCAAATCATGGGTGGGTGCATGTAAAATGAGGATTTGTCCCGAAAATATAAAAAGCGGAACACGGGCTTTACCACTACAACAGAGGAAACCCCATATCAACCTTGTCCAAAAGGGCTAATATAGGTCCCGGGCCTATCGAAGTGTGGGTGCATGGGTGGGTGCATGTAAAATGAGGATTTGTCCCCGAAAATATAAAAAGCGGAACACGGACTTTACCCCTACAATAGGGGAAAACTCCTATCAACCCTGTCCCAAAGAGCGAATATCGGTCCCTGGCTTATCGGGGTCTGCCTATCAAGTCATGGGTGGGTGCATGTAAAATGCGGATTTGTCCCCGAAAATATAAAAAGCGGAACACGGACTTTACCTCGACAATAGGGGCTTGTATTATACAATATACGGGAAAATGCCTGTATGGGGTATGGGGGGTGGTAATTTTTGTTTGTGAGTGGGATCCGACTGGACTAATGTATCATCCGTTTTCATCATTTTGCGCTGGCCGTAGTATAGAAAGCAGGCATTCTGGAGATTCGTGGAGGTTTGTTGAGTGATTGAGGGCCCATACCTGGTCAAATGGACCGTGTGGGGTATCAGTTTTACATCCGGGTCCTCATCTTACATTTAGGAGTAGTATAGAAAGCAACAATTTTGGGGCCCCGAGCTCCGAGCTCCGAGCTCCTGCCTGCCTCATCCCCGAGCTCCGAGCTCCCGTCGTTACGCCTTAACGCCCGTCGTTACGCCTTAACGCCCTAGCATAACGCCTTGACGCCATGATATACACAAATGAAAGAAAAACAACAACAACAACAAGGATGAGAGATGAGAGAACAACAACATGTTTTTTTTCATATGGTTTATCCTCCCCTCCAGTACATCCTATCCACGCTGGGGGAGCCGCGTTGGGTATGTTTACAATTCAAGAAGACTCTTGTCCAATCAGAGGCCGCCATTTGGCGCTGTATCAGTCATATTCGTTCTTGCCCGTTACTGCGTTAGATGTATTCTCGGCTGCTCTTGTCCAATCAGAAGTCGCCGTTTCAGAAACTTTCATCTTTGCTCGGTGTGACCTAATCGTCGTCGGGCAGGCCTGGATATTGTTTGGGCAGCATGTCCCGAAAGAGTTGTTTGCGCATCCTGATCGCATTTTCCGGGGCCTCAGTGGGTGGTAGCCCCATATCCTCTTCCAAGTGACGCTTGGTCTTGATGATGGACCTGTGCGTGGGGTCGCCTTTCATTCCAAGCGGTAGTAAGGTATACTGTTCATAGATCGTCATGGCTGTTTTCCTGATGCAGGGGCGCATCTGGGTGTACGCCTGTTGTAAGTTATCCTGTCCGGCGTTCTCGATCGCTGCAGCATGAATATTGATAGCTGCTGTCACAATACGATCACAGAAGGAAGGTTCTGCCTCACTTTCCTGGTATGTAGGCTGACTATCTGAGGTCAAGCTCTCCGTATCAGTATATAGACTCTCAGCAATCTCACTTTCCTGGGATGTAGGCTGACTATCTGAGGTCAAGCTCTCCTTATCAGTAGATAGACTCTCATCAATTTCTGTATCGGCTTCTTGTGCCTCGGAGTCTTCAATCCCATGTATATTTTTCTCGTGTCGCATCATATCGTAACGTCTGGTGAACGTGCGTTGGCACTCAGAGCAAGTATAAGCCATATTGATGGTTGAACGTCGACTGTGCGTGTTTTGGCAATACACTTGCTTTTATAGACAGTAACGCCCGTCAACGCTTAGCTTAACGCTTCAACGCACTGGTGAACTAGCTCAGAAGCCCTGATTTTCATGGAATTGCCACCAATACATTGAAATGCAGTGACGCCCGTCAACGCCCGTCGTTACGCCTTAACGCCCGTCTCAACGCCCGTCAACACCCGTCGTTACGCCTTAACGCCCGTCTCAATACCTTAACGCCCTATCTTTACGCCTTAACGCCCGTCTCAGCGCCTTAACGAGCGATAAAGGGCTTTTAGAGGCCGATTAACCTTTGAACTCTGAGTGCACTTTCGGTCACGTGACCGGAAGTGACCTTTGACCAGGTGACCGGAAGTGACCTTTGACCCTGCGCTGCTCGGAAGTGACGTCATCGTACGCAGACGCACACACACATACCTGGTGCACGGGCTATAGGGTACACCAGGGTGTGGGTGCAAAATGATGAAAACGGACGATACATTAGTCCAGTCGGATTCCACTCACAAACAAAAATTACCACCCCCCATACCCCATACAGGCATTTTCCCGTATATTGTATAATACAAGCTCCTACTGTAGAGGTAAAGTCCGTGTTCCGCTTTTTATATTTTCGGGGACAAATCCGCATTTTACATGCACCCACCCATGACTTGATAGGCAGACCCCGATAAGCCAGGGACCGATATTCGCTCTTTGGGACAGGGTTGATAGGAGTTTTCCCCTATTGTAGGGGTAAAGTCCGTGTTCCGCTTTTTATATTTTCGGGGACAAATCCTCATTTTACATGCACCCACCCATGCACCCACACTTCGATAGGCCCGGGGACCGATATTAGCCCTTTTGGACAAGGTTGATATGGGGTTTCCTCTATTGTAGTGGTAAAGTCCGTGTTCCGCTTTTTATATTTTCGGGGACAAATCCTCATTTTACATGCACCCACCCATGCACCCAGACCTCGATAAGCCCGGGACCCATATTAGCCCTTTGGGATAGGGTTGATAGGGGTTTTCCCCTATTGTAGGGTAAAGTCCGTGTTCCGCTTTTTATATTTTCGGGACAAATCCTAAATTTACATACACCCACTCCCCCACCCTACCTCTCTCACCCCGATAAGCCCGGGGACCGATATTAGCCCTTTTATGGAATAGAGTCGATAGGAGTATATTCTAGGGTAAAGTCCGTGTTCCGTATTTTATATCTGAAGAAATTTTACATGCACCCACTCTGCCTCTAGAGGGCAGCACCATCGATGCCAAAGGGGAATCCCCTTTTTGTTTGTTTATTTATTGCGGAGATGTGATCTCCCCGTGATGGAAAAAACCCAAATACAAGTCAGTACATGCATAGGTCACGCCCGATTCACGCAGACCGGAAGTGACGTCATACACATGAGCACTCCCCGGGATGGCACCTCCGTGTCTCTTCGGTAACCTCCGTGACATCTTTGGTCACCTCTGTGTCTCTTCGGTGACCTCCGTGACATCTTCGGTAACCTCCGTGTCTCTTCGGGCACCTCCGTGACATCTTCGGTCACCTCCGTGTCTCTTCGGTCACCTCCGTAACTACCCGACTGTTCCCGTGTAAACTCGGATGTACCCGGAACACACAGCTAAAGGACCCGGATATAAGTCCCCGGATGTAAACCACGGATGAACAGGTCAGTATACGCATTCCTATCATTCAATATGACCTTTAACTATCACCTGATCTCCCCGTGATTCCCCAAATACAAGTCAGTACACGCATCCCATCAATGGTATTGCTAAAGGACCCGGATATAGGTCAATCCTTGCGAACGTGCAACATTAACGTGCAACAATGTTGCAATTCGGGGAGCCAGGTGTTCGGCACGTGACAACCCAAGCAGACGACAGCGAAATTCTGGCGGGAAAAAACCCACAGACAGTACATGGCCTATCATGTTCCCACGGACCTCACCGAAAAGGCACGGACGTACCCTTCGCACCTCACCGAAAAAACACGAAAGTGAACGACATTGTAGGGAAAAACCCCACAGACAGGTCAGTACATGTCCTATCAGGTCACGCCCCATTCACCCAGACCGGAAGTGACGTCATATCGCACGTGATGGGGAAAACCCCAGCCCTAACATGTCTAAACATGATCCAAGGTCAAAGACAAGATGAAAGGATACAGGTCAACTCAAGTGCACTCATTGACCTTTGACCTCTGTCACGTGATATGCAAATTTCTGAGGTCAAAGGTCAATGTGCGGGAATATCAATGCTATATACTACTTACGTCTCGCTTGTTGATTTCTTGGAGAGAAAAAACTACGAAGTTCGTACTGCCAAAACAGTTCCCGTGCTTCCCTGCTTGTTTTGTTTTTATTTTTGACAATTTCAATGGCCTGTCGGGTTAGATTGTCATAACCACAGCCACTATCGTGAAAATGTTTGCCTAGCAGAGTATCTCCTCTGCGGATCTCAGCGCGGTGACCGGCGTGTCGGGTTTTGAGCTTATTACCGGTCTCTCCGACATACTGGAGTTTGCACCTTTTACAAGTTATGAGATAAATGACATATATATATATATATATATATCAATAGCGCTTGCGTGATGGAGATACTGTTACAGTTACAGAGCCTACACCCTTTAGGGGCCGAGCAAAAATTACCAGGGGAGGCGGAAACGGTGAATTTTGAAAAATGTGATTAAAAAAAGTCTTTACAGTTAAAAAAACACCTTTACAGTAAAAATCTATGTGTCCCGTGCGACAAGTCAACAAAAAAAGTTGATGTCCAGTTGCAATTCGACATTTAATAATCGGAATCGGAGCAATGCAATATGAGCACCATGAGGATCTTGAAGTACATGGGTTCATACGGCTCCTAGCCCCAGGTTAAGCGAAATTAGACACAAGTTACGAAACGTAACGCCGTAGATCTTGCACGCTACACTCGTATTTTGCTATCAGCATGCCACTCTACCGGAAATCGTATAGACTGCAGACTGAATTTTATGTACCTGCCGGATGTGGCATGCTATCGATTGGTTGTGCGCTGAGTGGTATTGGAAACCTCATTTGTGTACACTTCGCCATCCATACGATGGCTTGCGAATGGCTTGCGAATCGTGTGTCTTCATTATCGCGGAGCGATATCCGGTACCTTACCGCATTCTGTTCGGCTTTCATCCGGCGGGGAACACACTCGAGAAATTAATCTGATAAATTACAGGTTTTCATACCACTTCGTTAACAGATATTCCCTGGGTTTACAAAATATATAGGTACATGTATGAATAACTTTCGTATCATCCAAGAGGTGTGGTAGATCTGTAATTTTGAACAAGTAGGACATTACATGACTCGAAAATGGCTTGTTACGTTGAAGTTACGTCGGTAGACTTCAGCTGATTGACTGACGAAGTCACGTGGTATTGATTTCTGGAAATTCCCTCTTGCAGTTGCCTATAAAGTAGGCTGAAAATGGATACACACGATCCCAGGGGCAGTCTTACCGCTTACAGATGACCGAGATGGTTACAGGTTGTGGAAAACTCACACGGGGTCAGCTGAACAGAATGGTGAATTGTGAAATCAGGGCATATTATGGAATGTAATATAATAATAATAGCCCGATAATGAGGATGCTATTTATCTTGTGTGCATATATATGCAATAATATATATGTTTTCAAGGGTTGGGGTGGGTGTTCAAATACAGTCAATTTTGTGCAGCTGAGACTCTGACTGGTCAAATAGTCATATTTTTTGTCCCTGTGAACTTCGACAAAAACAATTTGGTCCCGCTCATCAATGCGACAAAAGAGTCTTGTCCCATCCTGAGAAGCTGTTAAAAAAAGTTCGTCCCTGCCCTAAAATTAACCGGTCCCACCCCCACTGATAATTTTTGCTCGGTCCCTTACTGCTGAGGTCACAGACACTGCTCTATATGTTCTCTGCCAGCGTTGAAATAAATGCATTTTCTTTCAATTCGCCAAGCACACCCACTAGAATCACCAAGATCGCAACCGAACACGTGGTCGGCAGAGATGTATCTCCGCCATACAAAAAGGTGACTTTCAAAGAGGCATGTAAAAAGGAATACCTGCATACCAAAATACATTTTATTGTATCGCTGACAGGGGCTATACGTCTATGGTAGGCCGTAGGGGACAAAACTCGCCATTTGGTGTAGACACATATTATTAGCCAATCACAGAGCTGTTTTACGTGTTGACATTAATTATTATATTTCTACATACAATTTAATTCGATATCATATCGAATTATTTTATATCCGTATACATATTATTTAGATACTGCATCAAATAGTTCGATGCTACATCAAATTGATTTGTATCCCCATTCAAATCATTTAGTATCCGTATACATATTCTTTATATATGGCATCCTAATATTTAAAAGTGTGGTTGGCCGCAGAGGACAAAAATGGCTATTTGGTGTAGACACATTTCAGTCAATCATATAACAGTTTTACGTATGTCATACATATATAATTAATTATATATGTCATACATAATTCATTCAATCACGACCACTGGAAATAAATTATATGTACGACATGCAGTAATCGCTTCCGCCACAAAATGTTCTGTTTCCTGTAGAAATGAAGCAGCCAATGACAACGTGCGTTACAGATTCCACGCGTGGCCACATGTGCCACGGCGCCATTTTTCAACTCCTGAAACCAATCTCACGTTCGGCTATTTCCGTATTGGCGGAACGAGCCTCTCACACAGAACGCACAAATCCCCACCGGTGGGGAGCGTATGACAATCACGCAGTGAGCCGGCTACGAAATAGTGCCTTTGATAATAGATAGATCCGGACGCATTTGAACCCTATCTGGCCTGGGCGATTTAGGGTGTACTCCCCCCCGGCGGAAAGTGCCCCCCCTATATATTTTCGCTATCGCTAAGGCTAGAGGGCTGAAACTTACCACACTATATCTTTGGGTCAAGCTCTACAAGAAAATGTTTAAAAAATTAATAAAGCCCGCCATGATGACGTCACTGTGACGTCATTTTCAAAAAAGAACATTTTTGGACGATTTTTCGGTCAAAATCTTCGAATTTTTTATTTTTGTTTTTTCTTCGCAAAAACTGCATGATAAATTAGTAAATAATAATCTGATATGAAATAAAATAAGTTTTACCCACTTTTCCGTACAGAAAAGCAAATATTTTGAAGAAATATGACGAAAACATCACTTTCTCTGGTATCACACATGGCCGCCATTTTGAATTTACCCATAGGCTCAAAATGACCCCAATATGATAATCGAAAAAGTCACGGAGTTTCAGCTCTCAATGTTTTGTCCTTCCGGAGATACGTGCAAAAAACCAACGGGGGGGGGCGGAAAGTGCAACCCCCACACCCCATTCCAGGTAGGGTTAATGTGCAATTCAGTTAATTTTAACCAAACGAACATAATTCATTCAAATTATACAAAACTCTTTCTATATTTAGTTGAATAATAGCAATCTATCCCCAGAACTCAGCAACTGGGCTAATTTCCGCCAATACGGAAATAAACGAATGCGAGATTGGTTCCGCCGAAAATTAATTGTGCGCATGATAAGATTCTTTATTGTACTGAGCATCCCATTTGGGACGGAGTACAAAACACATAAAAAGTAGAACAAACAAGCAGCCAGAGGATGCTAGGTCCCCCGCCAAAATGGCAGCAATATTTATAAGCACTGTCGGTTTCAGAAGATATTCATGAGGATGGCAACAGCTACTTCACAGGCGTAAGAAGCAGAGGGGTCTTTCCACCTTCCCAGGTTTTGAGATCAACTCCGAATGGCTGACTGAATGTTGATTGCTACTGTAATATATTTTCTTTACCATGTAGCATGAAAATTATGTAACCGAAATGCAACCCCAAGAGACAACTCATGGCATATTATCTGCAAACTAAATTTGACAAGAATATGAAGGCATCCTCAACCTATTGCCCAGAAACCAAATTTAGACTTTGCCACAAGGAGTCACCACCTGTAGGTGCAAGCAGGCAAAACACAATCCCAAATGACATCTCATGTCATGGTATCGGCATATGAACTTTGAAACTCTGAAGAGGGGTCCTCAAGTTATTGCCGGTACCAGATGCCCACCGGTGTTCATGTTATTTGGGGCGGGTCACATATGAACACAAAATTTGAGAATAATCTGATGAGCAGTTGCCAAATTATTGTCGGGAAACAAATTTTTCCACCAGGAGACGCCACCTGTAGGCAGAAGCGGGGAAAATACAATCCCAAGGAACATGGTATCGTGGGAACAACTGCATACCAAATTTGAGAAGAATCCGATGAGGGTCCTCAAGTTATTGCCCAGAAACCAAATTTAGATTTTGACACCAGGTGACGCCACCTCTAGGCGCAAGTCAGTGAAATGCATTATCAAGCGACATCTTATGTCACGGTACATTCATACAAAATTTGAGAAGAATCCGATGGTCAGTTCTCAAGTTATTACCCGGAAACGAATTTGTGATGTTGCCACCAGGTGGCGCCACCTATGAGTGCAAGTGAGCTAAAGGCAATCCCAAGCAACAGCTCCTGGCATGGTAAATGCATGCCAAATTTGAGAAGAATCCGATGAGCCGCAACGTTTCTCATGTTACCCAGAAAGGTACATATGTAGGATATTTCAAAGAAATTCGACCAAGTGTTTCTATTATCACTTGCAGCATGGAATAATGGAATGAACTCTAGTGGCGCCACCTCCGGGTGGATTTTGCTGAAACGCATCACCAACGGTGTTTTGTCGCAGGGAATGCATTTACCAAATTTCGAAGAAATCCGACAAATTGTTCGAAAGTTATCGCTCGCGAAGGATTTGAACAAACATGAACGGACATGCACTAAATATTGGAACAAGACCCAGTGGCGCCACCTACAGGCGGATCTTGCTGAAACGTAATACCAACAGACGTCTTGTCGCAAAGAATGCAGATGCCAAATTTCAGAGGAATCCGACAAAGCATTTAGGAGTTATCGCTTATGAAGCATTTGCACGAACATCCACGGACATGCACTAAAGATTGGAACAAGACCAAGTGGCGCCACCTACATGCGGATCTTGCTGAAACGTAATACCAAGAGACGTCTTGTCGCAAAGAATGCAGATGCCAAATTTCGGAGGAATCCGACAAAGCATTTAGAAGTTATTGCTTACGAAGTATTTGCACGGACATGTCCGTGCATGCACGGACACATAGAAGCAAGACCCCAGTGGCGCCACCTACAGGCGGATCTTGCTGAAACGTAATACCAAGAGACGTCTTGTCGCAAAGAATGTAGATGCCAAATTTCGGAGGAATCCGACAAAGCATTTAGAAGTTATTGCTTACGAAGTATTTGCACGGACATGTCCGTGCATGCACGGACACATAGAAGCAAGAACCATTTTAAAGTCCCCGGCCGCGTTACGGCGGGGAACAATAAGAAAGTAAACAAACAGGTGCGACGTTTCCGTTTTCCCTCCCAGATATCTACTAGGCCAGAGGTGAGTTTTCGCAGCTAAAGTGAGTTCTGGGGCTAGATTGTAGGAGCGGAAGTGATTTATGGTGTCTATAATTCCGACGATTTTATTGGTTCAATACGATGCTACATCGAAATATATTTAGGATACCATATAAAATAATATGTATACAGATACAAAATGATTCGATACAATATCTAAATCATCTGCAATGCGTATACAAATTAATTTGATATAGCATTGAAATATTTGATGCAGTATCTAAATAATATATATATACGGATATAGTAGGCCGTAGGGGACAAAAATCGTCATTTGGTGTAGACACATATACTTAGCCAATCACGGAGCTGTTTTGCGTATAGACATTAATTATTATCTATCTACATACAATTTAATTCGATATCATATCGAATTATTTTATATCCGTATACGTATTATTTAGATACTGCATCAAATATTTCGATGCTACATCAAATTAGTTTGTTTCCGCATTCAAATCATTTAGATACTGTATTGAATCAATTTGTATCCGTATACATATTATTTAGGTATGGCATCCCAATATTTAAATTCTGGCTGGCCGTAGGGGATAAAAATCGGCATTTGGTGTAGACACATATTATTAGCCAATCACAGAGCTGTTTTACGTGTAGACATTAATTATTATATGTCGACATACAATTTAATTCGGTATCATATCGAATTATTTTATATCCGTATACATATTATTTAGATACTGTATCAAATATTTCAATGCTACATCAAATTAATTTGTATACGCATTGCAGATGATTCAGATACTGTATCGAATCATTTTGTATCCGTATACATATTATTTAGGTATAGCATCCTAAATATATTTCGATGTAGCATCGTATTGAACCAATGAAATCGACGGAATTATAGACACCATCAATCGCTTCCGCTCCTATAATCACTAGAGCCAATAGAATCAACTTTTATGAAAAAGTTTGTCGCGCCTCGTAGACATGTTTCAGGAGTTGAAAAATTGGCGCCGTGGCACATGTGGCCACGCGTAGAATCTGTAACGCACGTTGTCATTGGTTGCTCCATTTCTACAGGAAACAGAACATTTTGTGGCGGAAGCGATTACTGCATGTCATACATATTTCCATTGGTCGTGATTGAAATATTTACTTTTAAATATTTGATGCAGTATCTAAATAATATGTATACGGATATAAAATAATTCGATGTGATATCGAATTAAATTGTATGTAGACATATAATAATTAATGTCAACACGTAAAATAGTTCTGTGATTGGCTAATAATATGTGTCTACACCAAATGGCGATTTTTGTCCCCTACGGCCTACCATATACGGATATAACATAATTCGATATGATACCAAATTAAATTGTATGTAGACAGATAATAATTAATGTCTATACGTAAAACAGCTCTGAGATTGGCTAAGAATATGCGTCTACACCAAATGGCCCTTTGTCCCCTACGGCCAGCCACAATTTAAATATTGGGATGCCATACCTAAATAATATGTATACGGATACAAATTGATTCAATACAGTATCTAAATGATTTGAATGGGGAAACAAACTAATTTGATGTAGCATCGAAATATTTGATGCAGTATCTAAATAATATGTATACGGATATAAAATAATTCGATATGATATCGAATTAAATTGTATGTAGATAGATAATAATTAATGTCTATACGTAAAACAGCTCCGTGATTGGCTAAGTATATGTGTCTACACCAAATGGCGATTTTTGTCCCCTACGGCCTACTATATCCGTATATATATATTATTTAGATACTGCATCAAATATTTCAATGCTACATCAAATTAATTTGTATACGCATTGCAGATGATTTAGATACTGTATCGAATCATTTTGTATCCGTATACATATTATTTAGGTATAGCATCCTAAATATATTTCGATGTAGCATCGTATTGAACCAATGAAATCGTCGGAATTATAGACACCATCAATCACTTCCGCTCCTATAATCACTAGAGCCAATAGAATAAACTTTTATGAAAAAGTTTGTCGCGCCTCGTAGACCTGTTTCAGGAGTTGAAAACTTGGCGCCGTGGCACATGTGGCCACGCGTATAATCTGTAACGCACGTTGTCATTGGTTGCTCCATTTCTACAGGAAACAGAACATTTTGTGGCGGAAGCGATTACTGCATGTCATACATATTTCCAGTGGTCGTGATTGAAATATTTACTTTTAAATATTTGATGCAGTATCTAAATAATATGTATACGGATATAAAATAATTCGATGTGATATCGAATTAAATTGTATGTAGACATATAATAATTAACGTCAACACGTAAAATAGTTCTGTGATTGGCTAATAATATGTGTCTACACCAAATGGCGATTTCTGTCCCCTACGGCCTACCATATACGGATATAACATAATTCGATATGATACCGAATTAAATTGTATGTAGACAGATAATAATTAATGTCTATACGTAAAACAGCTCTGAGATTGGTTAAGAATATATGTCTACACCAAATGGCCCCTTTGTCCCCTACGGCCAGCCACAATTTAAATATTGGGATGCCATACCTAAATAATATGTATACGGATACAAATTGATTCAATACAGTATCTAAATGATTTGAATGGGGAAACAAACTAATTTGATGTAGCATCGAAATATTTGATGCAGTATCTAAATAATATGTATACGGATATAAAATAATTCGATATGATATCGAATTAAATTGTATGTAGATAGATAATAATTAATGTCTATACGTAAAACAGCTCCGCGATTGGCTAAGTATATGTGTCTACACCAAATGGCGATTTTTGTCCCCTACGGCCTACTATATCCGTATATATATATTATTTAGATACTGCATCAAATATTTCAATGCTACATCAAATTAATTTGTATACGCATTGCAGATGATTTAGATACTGTATCGAATCATTTTGTATCCGTATACATATTATTTAGGTATAGCATCCTAAATATATTTCGATGTAGCATCGTATTGAACCAATGAAATCGTCGGAATTATAGACACCATCAATCACTTCCGCTCCTATAATCACTAGAGCCAATAGAATCAACTTTTATGAAAAAGTTTGTCGCGCCTCGTAGACATGTTTCAGGAGTTGAAAAATTGGCGCCGTGGCACATGTGGCCACGCGTAGAATCTGTAACGCACGTTGTCATTGGTTGCTCCATTTCTACAGGAAACAGAACATTTTGTGGCGGAAGCGATTACTGCATGTCATACATATTTCCAGTGGTCGTGATTGAAATATTTACTTTTAAATATTTGATGCAGTATCTAAATAATATGTATACGGATATAAAATAATTCGATGTGATATCGAATTAAATTGTATGTAGACATATAATAATTAATGTCAACACGTACAAGCAGCCAGAGGATGCTAAGTCCCCCGCCGAAATGGCAGCAATATTTTTTAGCATTGTTGGTCTCGGGATGATATACATGAGGGAGGCAACACAGGGGCTCATTGCCGTTGTTAATTGGTTAAATAGGTTGATTATAGGGGGGGGTCGAGGTCGGTAATAAAAGAGGAAGGGAGGACATTCAAGTTGGCGCCGTCGCCACACCACGCTCACAAAACTCCGGTTTTATATCCCCTTGTTTTCGAAAATCGAATGAACTTCACTTTCAACCGATCGAGGAATGGTCAAGTCGCATATATCTTACTTTACCTTCTCTCGATCTGGCCTCTTCAGGGAAAAACTTGCATTTACCCGCCCAAATTTAACCGATATTTCCAGATTGACCGTAATCTCGATACTTTCTCTCGCCATGATGCCCGAGAATGAGCGAGACTTCCTCGCCAGGCACCAAGTTCGTCGCGAGCCGCCCATGACAGAGGAGATCATAATGCCTTTGCTATCGCTTCCTGTAGGCCATACATAGAGCGTATATGCCTACTGAATTCCGATTAGCAGGAATCATTATTTGTAGCGACAATTAGAAAATTTCTAGAACTACGACAAGTCGGCAGGATGGATGGGCACTGTTACTTGTTTACAACACTTGTTTAGTTTCTGCTAGACGAAAAGAACAAATATGGCTGTGGTATCGTTTAGCATACAAATTCATTATATTTGGGGGGTACTGGGTTTATTAGTGGGCTTGATTTCTGTATCCGTGATGTTTATGAGAAATTGGCACGATATGATGTAGGAGGTGATGAATAGTATCGAGCTGACGACATGAGCCGGAGTTTATGGCTGGCGAGACAGAGTAGATTAGTCATGGAAAATAAAGGGAAGGTTGTCAGTGTTTATGTGATACTGGTTCAAGGGACCATGTGTAGGAAGGTGTGGGGGAACGGGTTGCACGGCATGTCCTGCATGACCAGTGCCCATCGTACCACGATGGAGTGCCCAAGTAAATCCATCCATCCATCCATGTAGGCCTAAATATCAGCAGTAGGTTTACCCCTCAGCTCAATGGAAGTTTATGGCTCTTTGCAGGCTCAAATTGAAAGCCGATATACACCGTTTTTAATTGGTTTATTAGGATGATGGGGGAAGGGGATTTCATTACTCCCTCACCCCCCGCCTCCCTGTCCATCGACAATGGTTTGGGAGAGGGGCATTAACTTTTACAATAATGACTATTGACCATCATTAGATAGGGAGAGTTATATATTATATATTAATTATTATCATACAGCTGTCTCCACAAATTTTCAAGCTGATTGTTCTTATTCTCACGGTTTTAGACGTTTTCGGAGTTCTTTCTGAAAATATTTCATTCTTCACAGAGATGTCCATCAGTAATCGCAATCTCAAAATCAGACTTTTTCTTTATCATGCACTCTCACCTCAAGTCATACTACATGTAGGGATCACGAAACAATGCATACAACAGCCAAGTCTGGGGACCAAAATGTGTTTAGACTGGGGACCAACCCTAACCCGGTTAGTAACCGTGTTTTATTGGTCTCCCGTCAGCTGATAGTCGGCTCCCGACGAACCCTGGTAGGAAAGTCTCGCTCATTCTCGGGCACTGTGGCGAGAGAAAGTATCGAGATTACGGTCAATCTGGAAATATCGGTTAAAATTGGGCGGGTAAATGCAAGTTTTTGCCTAAAGAGGCCAGATCGGGAGAAGGTAAAGTAAGATATATATGCGATTTGACCATTCCTCGATCGGTTGAAAGTGAAGTTCATTCGATTTTCGAACACAAGGGGATATAAAACCGGAGTTTTGTGAGCGTGGTGTGGCGACGGCGCCAACTTGAATGTCCTCCCTTCTTCTTTTATTACCGACCTCGACCCCCCCCATAATCAACCTATTTAATCAATTAACAACGGTAACGAGCCCCTGTGGCATCATGCGGGCATCGTGCGCTAAATAACCAAGTCCGTTTTCCGGCAATAGAGAAAAGCATACAATCGAAAGTGTCAACAATGCGATAAATACATTGTATATCTACAGTTACATGGAGGGAATAAAGTCAAGAAATCTAGAACTTCACAAGAGAGATCGTTCTACCGTACACAGTTTGACGTAGTTCAGAGTTAGGATAGACAAAGCATGTCAGTGATCAACAACAACGATGAGTCTGCTTGAATGAATTATAGTGACACTCGAAAATATGAGAACAAAATATCTCCCTCTCTTTGCGTTTAATGAATGAATGCTGCACATTATTGATACACATAAAGGGACAGAGTAAATAACCCAAGCTACTTCAGAACGGGGAAATATGGTGTGAGAAATTCTAAACTGGGAAATCCAGTGGTGACCTAGTTCTTGGCTGCTAGAAAGGGAGCAGTCATTTACTACCTTGGTTCACGTGCACAAGTTTTCTGCTAACCGGACTATAACAGGCTAAAAACGATTCCAGGACTGGCATTTGGTTGATACTTTGCAATATCGTACAAAAAGAATATCACTGATATTCCACTGGACATTTTTTGGCATTCTGATGTTCTGATATAGTCAATATAAAAAAAAAATCATATATGAGCAGGGATTCAATGTTTATGAAAACCTAATTTTTGCTTAAATATTGTTGATGGGGATTTACCACAATTATTAATTACACAGAACTATTACAGACATTTATTATTATAAGAAAAAAATTCTAAACATTTTAAAATGTTGAGAATATTTTGCTAACTGCCAATATTTGAAAATAAGGTTGATTCTTGATTGGATAAACTTGTAACATTTTGAAACCTATCCCTTCAATCAAATGTAGATTTTCAATTTGAGAATCATGCCATATACCGGCACGGTACTGAAAAATATCATTGGGGAGTCTTACCAATATTATCCAGTTTCTAGATGATACTTCGTATACCTATAAGGGTTCAGTAGTCAGTGGAGATGAAACCGCTTTAGTGTTCCCAGTCTTGGAGTGGGTGAGTAGTAGGGTTTAACGTCGTTTTCAACCTTGTTTCAGTCATATCACGACGGTGCCTCCTTGTGCCAGAACACGAGAGTGCTCACAGTTCCTATTACCCTGGACACTGATCAGCCCAGCCAGTACAGCACCCGGTCACCCATCCAAATATTGACCGAGCTTAACGGCTGTGATGAGATTTTAGAGCTCGATATGTGGGGCAAAACCGCATATCTTCATGGTGATCTGGTCCTAAGAGGTGATAAACACAATTGTGATATTCCTCTGAGTGCACACGACTGTTTTACTCTCAAAAATAATTAGATTGAAAATTCAATATATTGGAGTCCGTGAGAAATCTTTGGTTTAAACGATGCTTTATTGCATTTTTTTGCAAGTGGGAGCGCATTAAGACGAGCTTAACTGCGTCTCCCACATTGAACTACATTAAACAATACAATACACTTCGGGACTAAACATGAACGAACAATTATGATGCACGGCGTGAAGAGAAAACATAGATATAAGGGGAATTATATAATCATAACAAAATCTTTCCGATTGAATACATGTATTCCATCTAATAGATTGGAAATTTCAATCTCAGATTGATTTGATTATTTTCAATCCAGATTGAATTTCAATCTAATTATTTCAGAGTGTTAGTATATTTCTGTGTAGAATACACTAAATAATATTGTGAGACATCTTTACTATGGAGCTGAGCTGCTGTCAAATTTGAGCAAATGGGGCTACCGATGTTTACATGAAAAAAGAAATAATGGGTGTTTTGGTGTTGCAGGAATTATTGTCGGGATATGAAATTTCAACTTTCCCCCAGGTGGATCGACACAAAAAAAAGCTAAAAAAACCCCAAAACAATCACATGATCTTTTCACCTTTTACCTGTAGCTCCCGGAAATGGCACGGAGATATTCTTGAGTTAATATATATATGTCAGTGGTTTTAAAATCTGCAAGGTCACTCTCTCTGTGAAATTCAGTTGTTGAAGAAATGTATATATATACATTAACATCTTTCAGAATCGGCACCAAAAAAAGCTAAAAAAAACAAACAAACAAAAAAAACAATCACATGATCTTTTCACCTTTTACCTGTAGCTCCTGGAAATGGCACGGAGATATTCTTGAATTAATATATATATGTCAGTGGTTTTAAAATCTGCAAGGTCACTCTCTCTGTGAAATTCAGTTGTTGAAGAAATGTATATTCAGAATCGGCAAAAAAAAAAAGCTAAAAAAAACAACAACAAAAAACAATCACATGATCTTTTCACCTTTTACCTGTAGCTCCTGGAAATGGCACGGAGATATTCTTGAATTAATATATATATGTCAGTGGTTTTAAAATCTGCAAGGTCACTCTCTCTGTGAAATTCAGTTGTCAGTGGTTGTTGAAGAAATGTATATATACATGAACATCTTTCAGAATCGGCACAAAAAAAAAGCTAAAAAACAAAAACAAAAAAAGAACAATCACATGATCTTTTCACCTTTTACTCTCTCTGTGAAATTCAGTTGTTAAATCACCATATTGTGAATGACTGAACCAGGCACTGAATGTACTTTTGATACAACTTATGGTTTCAGAGGTCATTGGCCAGCCAATATTTGAACCCCAGCAGTGACCTTTCTGAGACAAGGCTGTGAACCAATTACTGATGTGCTGTTAATGCAAATGAGAATATGGTACCCAAACAGAGTCAGGCACTTTAACATAGGTCCAAATGGAAGATGTGCATTTTAGAAGATTTTAGAGAAAATACAAGTATCAAGTTGGGATAGAGCTGAAAAACAATAAGTTTTTGTCCCCCTTGACAGGAGCAATATGCATAACAAATTTTAAATTGATTGATGAAGGCATTCTGAAGTTATCCAACAAAAAAGATTGAACAAAAGGAAAATTAACATAAGGGAAATTGTGCATAAAACCCCAGTTCCCAGTTTCGGGCAGAGCTGAAAAATAGCAGGTATCTTCCCCTAGACAGGAGCAATATGCACCAAAAATATGAAGTTGATTGATATAAGTGCTCAAAAGTTAACAGAGGGAAAATAAAAGTGGGGAAGAAGAAGACAGAAGAAACTGACAAACACGTTGGATTTACCTCTAATGAAAATCAAAATTTAAAATATTTTTATTCTGTGTGAAGTGGCTCTGTAATTATGCACATGCCACAAGGAAATCTTGCAATTGTAGGGGCCGTAGCAAAAGTTACTATAATCAGTAAACACAGAGACTGAATATGGTACCCAACTCCTATTCGTCGACAGTATAAATCTAGAACATTGTTTGTGTCTCACACACACGTAAATATTCAGTCCCAGTATTTCATCTAATTTCTGCAATAAATTGAGTAATCTGTTTAATCCTTCCGATATTTATCCCGACAGGGAAACCGCTTTTATATTTCATCAATGACACTCGGGTTAGGTGCGACGTTAAACTTCAAACAACCAACCACTCGGGTGTAAATTTCACACATTCTTTAGAAACTGGAAACAAATGACTTCTCCCGCGATCACGTGCTGGTTTTCTTTGGCACTTGTATGTCGTGTAACTTATTCTTTTCTGTCGTGTTTATCCTTTTCTAAACCCATTGTCTGACAACGAAAATCGGCAAAGTAATTCTCCTGTTTCGTCGTGTCATTTACACGGGATTATACAACCTTTTATTGTTGTGTTATCAGACACGTTTTATTTCTATGGAGCTGGTTTATCTCATTTCTGTGACCCATTAATTTGTTTACAGTGGGCGGGGTTCCGGGGATCCCGTGTTTTCATTTTTGGCTGTGTTTTTGTAGTAAACAAGATGGCGCGAAAGACTTCGGCATTAGATTCTGGTTGTCTAACGTTAAATTCGATGCTATCATATGGACTACGAGTATCATTCTTTCAATTTAGGTTCATCTACGAATAATACTCTCAATCAGCACATTCGGTTCATGCTACAATAAAACCTATCGCCATCGGGACACGTTTTCGCACCTTTTTATTGCGACTTGGTTTGAAAGTTTCTCGAGGACCGAAGCCGGGCGAAGGAGGTCGTAAAATCATAAAATAATTATGATTCAGACACATATCTCGTGTCTGACTGAAAGATTATTGAGAAATATTATAAAGAACACACAGCTTGTAGATGGAATTACGAATTAACGACAATGATAAATTGTACGCATTCTTTGCGCATCGTGCGAAGTGGCAGTCTAGCCTCTGGTTTAGTAAATGCCCGCATGATCTTCGAGGGAACTCCGCACGTTATTCGCATCGTGCGGCATCGTGCGGAGATCGTTTGCGCATCGTGCGGAGATCGTGCGCATATCGTTTCAGCATCGTCTGCGCATCGTCTCCGCATCTTTAGTGCTCATTTTATTGGTGTACTGTACATGTAACACATAGAGTCAGCTAAACTTGATTCAGTTTTGGAGGACTGTAACCTTGACCTTTGAAAAATTGATCTCAAAATGTATGGCTCCTCTTTGCCATGTGAGTAAGGTATACTCAAAGTTTGGTACCAATCCATACCTTGAAACTAGAGATATCGCATGGACAACAAATGTTAATGGACATCGCATTACACGACTTCGTCTTCGACAGGCATATGAAAATGTGACTTTTAATGATTTCTTGATTTTGAGATCACAGTGACCTTGACCTTTGACCCACATTTTGGTATGAAACACATCATGTCCCTTTAATGTATGTACTTGCAGAAATAAGTTATTTTTAATGATTTCCTGATTTTGGGGCCGAAGTGACCTTAACCTTGACCTAAATTTTGGTACACGACACATCATCTTCCCTCAATGTATCAATGGACACAAAAAAATCATGATTTTTATGAATTTCATGATTTTGGGGGTCACAGTGACCTAGACTATTGACCTTGACCTAAATTTTGGTACATGACAAAACGGCTTCCTGTAATTTCTCAATGGACTCAAAATATCATGATTTTTAACAATTTCACGATTTTGGGGTCACAGTGACCTTGACCTTTGACCTTGACCTACATTTTGGTAGGTGGCACATCGTGTCCCACTAATGTATCTACTGAAAATGTTATTTTCAATAATTTCCTGATTTTGGGGTCACAGTGACCTTTGACCTTGACCTATTATTTGGTATGCGACACTTCATTTCCCCCTATTGAATCCACTCACAAAAAATTTGAAATTTTTAATGATTTCCTGATTTTTCGGTCACACTGACCGTTGACCTCTGACCTCGACCTACATTTTGTATGCAACACATTGTTCCCCCCTAGAGCATCCACTCACCAAACATTAGAACTGTAGATAGAAAACTGTCAGTGATCAACGATTTCCTGATTTTAGGCAACAGTGACCTTAGACCTCTGACCTTGACCTTGATTTTGGTACGCGACACATCATCTCCACCTAGTGTATCCACTCACCAAAAATTAGAACTGCAGATAGAAAACTGTCCCAGATATAGACCGGACACGAGGGACGGACAGACGGACGGACGGACGCACGCACGGACAGACGGACGGAAACTGCCATCACATAATACGTCCGCCTTTTGGCGGGCGTATAAAAAGAGAGCAAGCAAGGCATGATTATACCATAACAGGACTATGGTAACTCTGTATTTTGGAATACATATACTATCTGTGTTTAAACATATGGTAAAAGAGTGACTTGCAGCAGTGGGATTCAACCCGGCTACAGGTGATACCTGAACTGCATCAGAACAAGGAAATATTATCGTATTGTCTCTGAAACACAGCTAGGCCAGAAAGCCTAGAATTATACTAGCCATGGGGTCAGAATTACGGTAGTGAAGAGGAATTTCTCACCTAAGAATCATGAGAATAGCTGGGGTGGGGCGAATTCATTGAAACAGGAACTAAGGTACCGGTACAGACTATAAAGTAAAAAAAATGGTACATTATTTTTTTCCTTTTATTAAAATGATGTAAATAAGGTGCGTTGATCAGAACTTGACCTAAACTTTTGTGATGATTGATTTGTAATGGACAAGTCCTTGAATGTGTACTAGAAGTATAACTGTCATCCACAGTGCCCCCATGTATATACATGTATTACTCACTTGTACATGGTAACAGCACCATCCTGAATCATCTCCCATAATAGTATCAAACACATCTTAGCTAGGCTATATCCTCAAAGAGTTCCTCTATCATCTAACATACAGCTACAGAAACCTGTCTAATATTATGGTACACTCCTTCCAAACCAGCATCTTCAACTGAAGAGCAGCATTATTTCTATCCCCAATACTGCTGAGTGAACTGAGATTTCTCCTGCACAGACAGTATCTGTTCATTCAGACTCTCAGTATTTTGGTCAACTCAGAATAATCAAGACTATTCAAGCAGACCACATGTCCATTAGTAGGTTTGCTTCACCTATCCCAGTCTCTCTCTCCAGCCTACATTTCTCACCCTCTCTAGCCTCAACTGTCTACAGGCTGTCGGAAGCACATTGATATGGTAAGCTTAAGCTTTATCTGTCTACAGGTCTGAAGTAAATAGTCTCCCTAAACTACTCTGTTCGGTCAAATACACATAGCTACAGCTTCTGGGAGAAGAGAGAGAGAGGGAGAGAGAAAAAAATCCCGGGACTGTTGAATGGAAGAGACGATTGAATTAACACAGATTAGGAGAGAAGTGAAAGAATGGGAAATATGCATGGGTTTGTTGTTTGGGGTTAGAACCCATACAGTACCAAAAAGAATTTTTCTAGGGAAGACAAGAAACAGGGTGTTAGCCAGAATATGAAATTTGCCTATCCAAATATCCCATTTTGGTAGATGTATACAGGATACTTCCCTGTTTTCTCTATCTCTCTCATGTTAAACTTCCCATTTTTTTTGCCTGTCCAAATTTGAATTGCCTGTTGAATGGACAGGTGGACAAGTCTCTGGCTAACACCATGACAAGAAACCTGACATACCATACTTGAACTTTTTTATGGACTAGGTTGAAGAGAGTGGTGTCCTTCTGAGGCATCAGTGTAATATAAAGATTGATACATGATTAAATGTCCAATAATCATTCCCCACTGCAGTTCAACTCTAGTGCATCAAGGGATATATCTTCCAGTTCTAACAAATTTGATTGGTCTATTCAAAGTTTCAAAAAGAATTTTTGTATTTTCATTGGCCCGTGAGGAGAATTGGAACCAATAACCGAGTTTCTTTAAATGTTTCCTAAAATATTTTTGGATTGTTTTTTTTTAGTAATTTTTTATTGAGAAGTTTGAATAATCTTTCAAAGGTGTACATGTGGTTGGGAGTGGGCATAATTGTATGCTTGAATAGATGACATGTGGCTGGCTCCCTGGAAGAAGAAAAAATAGTTCTAGATGACCAATTAAAGCTAGTGTTGAAAAGAGGATCCATGCACTCTTGAGTACATCCACTGCAGATGTTTGTTTGCTGTTAGTGGACATGGATTCCCAAACTGTACATTAGGACCAATTAGAATAAGAGGGTTCAAAAAACCCTTTCTGTGTTTACCAGAGACTGTTTGAGAACTTCCAGCAAGCTGAGCACAGAACAAGAAAATATCCAAGATATCTTCATGTGACATTTGGAGTCATAATTTCAGGTCCATCTTTTATGTTAGTGTCACAACACAGAGGAGAACAATAATCTGTTTGGGTACAACATTGAGTCTGGATGGAAGACCTTACAGTAATATAAGGCCTGAACATTTTTACATGAGATATTGATCTTCTTGTACCTACTCTTTATTCTGACAGGTACATTAGGACCAATTAGAATAAGAGGGTTTAAAAAAATGTTCTGTGATTATGAGGCATCGTTTGAGAACTTCAGCCAGCTCTGCACAGAACAAGAAAATATCCCAGATATCATCATGTGACATTTGACAGATACATCTTCCCTTTTGTTAATGATCTATTGATTCCATCTGATCGAGGCTAATCTCCCACCCCAAAACGATACAGGGGTGACTGAATTTTAGAAAAATAAAAGGTAAAAAAAACACTAAATGTTTGGGAATGAACAAATTTATTGGGTAGGATAATCTAAATTTGATAAAATTTTCTAATAGATTCTATTAGATGTGTGTGAGGTTGTTTTGGGGGGAGGGGGTATTGGAAATGTATGTTAGAGTAGATATAGCTAGCTTCTCGGAACTTAATAGAGCATTTGAATTATTGGAACATTTACCTCAGAGAAGAAGGAGAATTCCCAGATTCCAGGAAGTGACATTTGGTGTTGGGATTCACTGTGTTTTCCCAGGGAGATAATAATGGTAGTCCAGTTGGCACCTTAACCATGTTAACATACCAGCATTTGTCTTTGCCTTCAGCTACCATTTGTCTTCCCTAATTCTGCCCAGGTGTGTTAGACAGTATTTTTACATTTGATGCTCATTTTCTTTAACACCGTGAGGTTGCAAGCTAGCAGCATTCCAACAAAGCCATTGCCAATGCCAACCCGCATTTCCCGGAACTCCGATCTGTTAAATATTAACTAATTTGCGGAAAGTAGATACATGTACCCTCCAAACTCAATTTACATGTAATTGTTCCATTGCTAATGTAAGATGCAACAGATCATAACAAAATCATGATGTGAAGATTTGAAAATTTAAATATGACACAATATTCACCTGATGCAAGTCTGTATAATTTTTGTGATGTAGTGATAGATCTGCATGTTGTAATTTTCTTCAAGGAAAATCTTCAACAGATTCACAGCTATGATGTGGTGAACATGTAGCTGTACATGAAATATGGTACCGTAATTTCTCTAATCCTCTCACTCTATGGTTCCAAACCCTGATGACATAGGTATTATATCTACTGTGTATTCCTTCAACTGCATGACACGTGATCACTGATCCAGATATCTAACATGGCTTATGTGACAGGAAACCAATTAAATTGTCATTGTCAACACAAAGTACATGTGCTGCAAGGCGTGAAGTCCTATATGTAACCCGATACACCAAATTAAAGCTTGCTCTTCTGACTGTGCCAGCTCAGGGACCTCGGCGCTGATAAGTTGATGTCATGTTACATGAGGGAGGTGACAGGCTTATTGAATTGTATAAAGATCCACGCCAGCCATTTAATTGTCATGGATGTTGCGGGCCTGCATTGCATCAAGGGATAGAAGTTGGATTTTATTGTCATGGATGTAGGGGGCCTACATCATCAGGTTTCAGAACAATTGAAATTAAAAGACTGATAGATTCTGAACTGTCTAAGTTCATTGATCTTTGCAATTCAACAAATAATGTTTTGTAAACTATAGGACATATACCACTTTAATTTTATGTTTCTAACAATTTGATCTCCTAGTGAGTGAATATTGTGTCGATTTACACTTCCTCTATTGAATATTGGAAGCCAACCAGCTACACGTATGGTTTATTCTACAGATTTAGGGCTGTGAATGTGATTACTTAGCAATGAGTAAAAATAACATTAGGATATACATATGTAAGACTCCTATACAATCTGTCAGAAAAAAACAAGTTTTTCCCATCACCATTTTGGCTGAGCAGATGATCCACCATGTGGTCTTTTCTGGTCTAATGGCCGGAAAATTGGACTTGCAACAGACTGATTCCAGTAAAATTTGATAGTGTCTGGCTTTGATGTTTGTGAAAGCTGCCACAATTAGAGCATGTGCTTAGATTTGATATGTGTTTTGAAAGGTGCTTTCTCACAGGTCCAGACTTGGCCTAGTTTGACAGGGACTAGTGTAACAGTTAACACATGTTAGAAAGAAAATCTTTGGTTTACACAGTCTTTGGGACAGTATTGTGATTTATCATCTGTGGGTAGTCAAGGGGTTACAGACTGGCCTAAGGCTTTGGTCCTGAATAACCAGAAAGTGGCCAGATGGACTTTGATAGCAATGTAGATGAAGAAATGAGATACTTCCCCTATTCATCATCACAGTGAAAAAAAAAACATGGCAACCAGGGGGCAAAATCAGAATAAGAGCTTCAACTATTTGTCTCACAATAATGTGGAATTTTTTATGGATAGTCAATTTTTTATACTTTTTGAAAGGACACACAACCATTTCAAAATTCACCTTACAAAAGGCAAAACAATTTAATACCTTCTATAAGAACCAATCAACCATGGAAGCACCACAGTAAAAAAAAAAAACTAACAAAAAATAACCTTGTAAATTTGACAGCTAATTTTGATGATTCTTGACACACATGCTATGAGTAACCTACCTGTGTAACTTTCTGTCAACTCGCCAAACCACTGTCACTTCTAAATTCAATTTCTTATGACTGTATGATAGGTTCCATTTATATAGGTAAATCTTTTAATTCTACATCTAATATAATGATATGGTAAGGTCTTAAAAACATGTATATACATATAGGTTTCAAACCATTCTATTACATGTACCTTCTGATTTTGTGGCTTTAGGGTGAATTGTAAACCCAATTAACCAAGGCCATACACATTAATATACAATGACAGTAGAATTGGTTTGGATTCTCTGTCCAAAAAATAACCCTAAAACCCTAACTACATGTGTAGATAGTCACATTGCTTTGAAAATTGAACTGTTGGGACACTAAATTCACAATGCATAATACAAGACTCATATCCCTCGTAACGTCCCTCAGTCTTTTCTCCATTCCTGCCTAATATAAACTTTGAGAAAATTGTCCAAGCTACATGTAGCCACCTTTTAACAAGTAGACACGATTCAGGTAACAGTAGATTAGAGTATGTGTTGCAGATTGCTCCAAGCAATGTGATGTTGAGATTCTTGACCTATTCTTATTGCCTTTCTTGGTACATGAATGTGGGCCTATGAATGTATCTTGCTCAAGCCTATGCAAACTGTTCGCAAAACAAAATTATGAAATATGGTGAAAAACCGTAAATTATGACCAAGGTATGGCTGCAAATGTATGTCTTCTGGGACACTAGTAATAATTACATGCAGATGTATGGAGTCTGACTCAATGGATTTTGTCCTGATTGGACCCATACATCCAACTGTGATGTTGTCCTGACTTGACCCATATAAACCAGCTGTGATGTTGTCCTGAATGGACCCATATAACCATCAGTGAAGTTATCCTAACTGGACCCATATAAGTTGTGATGATGTCCTGATTGGACCCATACAACCAGCTGTGATGTTGTCCTGACTTGACCCATATAACCAGTTGTGATGTTGTCCTGAATGGACCCATATAACTGGCCATGATGTTGTCCTGAATGGATCCATCTAATCGGCTGCGATGTTGTCCTGATTGAATCCATATAACCAGCTGTGATATTCATATTGCTGTTGTTGTAATGATTCATCAGGATTGTGGGACAGCCTATACCTGTGTGCCAAAGCTGTTACCAAGTCATATGTAACAGCAACATGATTCTGACAGGGTTTGATTATTTATCATAGGAAATTCAATTTAGCTGCACAACATCCAAGCTATGTTGAACTAACATGGAACTGAGATACACACATGTAACATTTTTCAGTTAGTTTACCATCAATGATGAAGCCTTTAAAAGGCCACAAAGTGTACTAAAAGTGTAATAATGAAGCCCTGTGTAAACAAAATCAGTGGCGGAATGTGAAGGTCCGGCAAGGATGTCTGTATCGACCCTAGCCCTCCCGCCCTCCTCCCTATCTTACCTTCTCTCTCCCAGACATTGAGCCATAAGAAGAGTGACCTTCCTTCTCCCTCCCCTTCACTTAAATTAATAGAGAAAAATGAGTTCCCTGTAGAGTAAGTGACAATTTGTATTGAGAGTAAATTTGAACCGCCACAAATTATCAACAGTAATTCCCCTAATAATTGCAGCAAGTGCAGCAAATATGGCATATATCTGGCAATATTCTTCATGGCACCAACTACATGTACAAAGTGTCACATTTTGTCATTATATGACTTTGCTTCAATTGGAATGTTACTTTTTCTCTGTGTTTGAATAACAGAGTTGAAAAGTGAACTTCCTGTGATTGAATTATTAGGGAAATTACCGTATATCTTTGTGTCTGGTGGCCTACTTGTAGTTTTATATCAATGAACATCTCCTTACTTCCCCACAATGCTGCTGTCAGTCTGATACATAAGAAATCTTGTCTACATTAATTAAAAGTTATTTATGTACGTGTTACATTCAGGTCAGACTTTTTGATTGCATTTTAATTACCGCTCTGCTATAAATACAGATGTAATCTGTCTGCTTTCAAATTGGTAGGTACATGTGCATAATACATCAGACAAATTGTCTTCCCATTGTCTGAAAATGATTTGTAAAATATAAAGGTTTTCTGTATTCCAACTGGCCCATTGTATAATAGAACACACAACATTACTATATGTACATGCTGTAGTGTTGTAGTCTATTTCACAGCTGGTATTATTGTTTCCTAGTTGTAATCCTCTGAGTTGATTGGTTAAGATGTTTGAAGGTGACCACAGCATGATGTGTCTTATTCTCAGCAGAGGTTGGAGAAAAATTAAAACTCAACTACTTGTTCATGAACTTAAGGACACGACTAAAGGGTATAGCTTGAACCTAAGTACAAGACTAAGATTATAGCTTGAACCTAAGTACAAGACTAAGAGTATAGCTTGAACCTAAGTACAAGACTAAGAGTATAGCTTGAACCTAAGTACAAGACTAAGAGTATAGCTTGAACCTAAGTACAAGACTAAGAGTATAGCTTGAACCTAAGTACAAGACTAAGAGTATAGCTTGAGCCTAAGTACAAGACTAAGAGTATAGCTTGAACCTAAGAACAAGACTATGAATAAAGCTTGAACCTAAGTACAAGACTAAGAGTATAGCTTGAACCTAAGTACAAGACTATGAATATAGCTGGAACCTAAGTACAAGACTATGAATATAGCTGGAACCTAAGTACAAGACTGACTAAGAGTATAGCTTGAACCTAAAGTGCAAGACTAAGAGTATAGCTTGAACCTAAGTACAAGACTATGAATACAGCTTGAATCTAAGTACAAGACTAAGAGTACAGGTTGGAACTAAGTACAAGACTAAGAGTATAGCTTGTGGGTCAGTCTTTCATGTAAGTTTCTATTGTTCAGGCATTTGTATTATGAAAATCTTCAGGTCTGGACTCATTGATAGCTTATTGTACCCCTGTCTCTATCTTGTGACTCCCGAGTCATGAAAGATGAACCTGATTGGGTCAAAGCCAAATTTTTTAGCACCAGGTATACAAATATGGCGCTGTTATGAACATGTAGGTTTCTACACTGTGAAAAGTCTGTGCCCACTCTCATCAGAGAAGAGATGATAATGATTATGGAGAAAATAGCAGTCACACATGACAGACTATTTGCCATTGTCACTAGTTGGTGTTTGACTTAGGGACCTCAGCCATATTACAACATACAAATGTTTTGACGTCCTGTTGCTGTCATTATTGCTCAATGTTATAATCTGACATTGCAATAGAAATGTCTCAAAATGTAGCTATGTTCATCTCAAGTCGATGCATTGTATGGAATTTCATCCCCTTCAAATGCCCACTACCGGACATGGGCAAATCAGCATCTCATCATCGTGCGACGGGCACTGGTCATGCAGAGCATGCTGTACGTGCAACCCATTTTCCCACACCACCCTACATAGGCTTCCTTGGGCCATTGACGCATGCCCAATACTTTGTTTTCACCATTGAGGTACTTTGGTGAATTCATTAAATTGATTTAATCAGAGGGTGACCTACCTTGAATCCGGAGGATGGTGGAGAGAAATGACCTGTCCTTGTCATAAACCTCTAACAAGGAAGACTTTGTACTCCCAGGTGTGAGACTGCCTGTGCTGGTGGGAATATTTACCCCTCTTTTTCTATATCTCACATTTATAGGTCAGATTTAACACTACACCGAATCTATACTTACACACCTGAAAGAGTTTCAGTGAGGCTATTGTTCTCAACTTACTTAATTTAAAACTGATAATGGTCTTACATGCATGTTTAACTGAAGTCTTCAGGTAAACTAATTTAGATCAGATTTTGTGATTTTATGATATAAATCACTCCATGCTCCTCAAGAAGTTAAACTTCAGTAGGTGTATCTTATCAGGTTCTCTTGAAAAAGTTTCAATTTTATTTTTACCTTCACTTTTTTGTACACCTGTGTTGAATTAATAAACAATATGTAATTTATGCAAGCCTTGAGCAGTTTGACATGAAGTCATGATTATTTATGCTGGTGGCTGTTGTTTTGTTACAGTACACTGAACTTGTTCTAAGGTTTCTATACATTCTCTTGCGGCCAACAAAAGGGAAAAGAGAAAGGAGGATGAAGTAGTGAATTCACTTTATCCAATTTACAATGTAACAGAGATGTATGATGCAAAAGTTTAAAAAATGCTATTTCTTGATATTGTTCATTAAATTGATTCAAGCTACAGAGTTATTTGAGAAAGCATAACATTGGGAGTCATAAAGTGTGAATGTACCCCCCTTCCCCCACCTCAACCTCACCTCTTTGAAATTGCCATATTTCAACAAATGACCCTGCCCATGTGTAACTGTTTGCTTCTCCGCATAAATTACCTGTGGAAGATTTCATGGACATGTACCATAATGGACATGCTACATTAACTTGAATGTTAGTACTACATGTATGTTTGGTTATACATGGAGTTGTAGTCTGTGTAAATATATGTGCATAATACTCACATTCAAACTGCCAGATGCTGTGAGCATATATGTTATAAGGAAAACCACAGGCTCAAATTATGGGTCATGGTTAGATGTTACCTGCTGTCTCCCATATAAATGACATGAACACTGGGGGAAACCGACTCATTTATTTCACCATACTAAGGCCAGACATTCTTTATTTCTCGGGTGAATGATTCTGCTTACACTCCATGACAATCTTCAACATTTTAAAAACAAATAAAAGTCAACAATAAATACATGGTTCAGAAATTAACATGTTGATTGCCAACCATGAGTATTCTGACATAGCACCGGAAAATTGGATTGTTCAATGGAAAGCGGTACAACCGTGTCTCGTACATGGCTTGGCAAATGGAAGCAGTACATCTGCTAGACGAATATACTCGTCGTCGGTCAATATGTTTTGCAATAATTGTCTGTTCATTCTCAGTAGCCCATGGGTGTCATGGGAATTAAGGGCTTCAGCTTCTCAGACAGCTTGTCCTGAAAAGGCGACAACTGAGACACCATGGGGTTTCCGGGTTTGAAACGGAATAGAATGTCTCAGGTGTGAAAAGACATAGGACCTAAACATCATGATATGACTAAAATATTATTGAAATTATAAACATTAAATCATATTCACTTGCCCACCCATTTCTTGGTAGGCATCTACAGAGTTCTGACTTTCTGCCGATCCATTTGCCTCCCTATAACCCAGGCATTAATTGGACTGAATAGAATTTTCATCTATATTACAATATGTAATTGTGATCAACATACCATGAAATTCTGAAATTGTAGAGTATTATGTCCAAATAATGACATTTCTTCAAAATTTTAAATAAGTGTTTTACTTTTATAGTCAGTTTTTTTTAATCCAAGCATAGCAGTCAATGAGTGGAATATTGTGGCAGCTGATTGGTCAGAATAAAAGACGTGACACCAACATGTACATGTGTGCATGCTCGCGCTCTAGAACATATAACATTTTAATTTGGAAGGGTACAGACTGGTGAATGAGTCCAGTGTTCATTTTCATTCCCCTGACCACTGTCCCACCCAAGTTTCATGATAAGAATCTGTAAACCAGAAAATTAATATGAGGTTGCCGAGGCCATAGATACAATTTTCATCTGTGAATGTTTGTGTACATACAATCATGTCTTGTCATGTCAACCAGGGTTATAATTGACAGTCTGTGTACTAACATTCTGTGACAGATTTTTAGGTAAATGTACATTGTACATGTTGTTTGTACTTGTATGAATGTCGATCCATGCCTACCCATCCGCATGATAGGAATTCTAATAACTTGTAACCATAATCAATCTAATTATTAAGGGTTACCTGTAACATACCTGTAATCAATGACCTTTGACAGGCGAGTATTAGAGAATCACAGATATTTTCATAGTTTCCACAGTTAAATCCCGCAGAATTAAGCGCAGCTTAGACATACAAATCATCTGCCCTCAGGGTCAGGCGTACGAGTCAATGAAAATGGCAAATTTGTCGTTGTTGTTATTGTCATCTCAGATTAATCCAGTCATACATGCTTTACCTGATATCTACGGTGTTATAGGGTACATGTCATCCCAGCTCTTCATAATTATTATCCTGTTGATCAATGGGTATAGTTATTCCACTGTCTGGGCATGCTGGTCTCAGTGAGAACATCCACACAATCACATATCCATGGGAGTTCTGTAGACTGGAACTGAACTGTTCCCATGTTATTGATCAAACTGATTCCCACATGCCTATAACACTTTTTATTATCACCTTGTTCAAATGGCCTCATTTGTTGAGGGCACACCTGGATATGTCTACAGTAAACACCATAGTTATTTGCACATATGGGCCTGCCTTGGTTATACTCAAATGGCCCACATGAAGTCACAAGAAATACCGCAACACCTGAACATGTTTATCTATTAATTCAATTTTTCATGCTGAGTATTTTATTTTCTGCTAACCTAAATTAATATTAGGATGTCCTTGATTAATCTTAATGACCTTCTGAATGATGAAGCCCTAATATTCTGCTCATATTTTGCTCCAGTGATTCCAGCGGGTGGTTGCGTGGGTTCAGGTTCCTGTTGCTTCAATGCATTTTCCTGAGAAGCAACAGGAACTTGATAATGTGATGTCTAGCACTGTAATATCACTTGTCTTTATTGCACCATGTAAACGTCCTGTCTGTGTCTTGTGCACTGTCCTCAGTGTTTTATAGGGTGGATGGAGGGTGTCTGGTAGCAGGAACACAAATGGGCTGGGTGATGCTTATTTGGTTCGTCGTGATATAGCTGAAATATTGTTGAAAGCGACATTAAATTCTATTCACTCACTCACTCCCCAGTGATTGCAGGCACCGACACTGTGGGTCACTTTGGCACTTCCACAGTTCTCATTCTCACAGCTTGTAAACAAAGCAGACTGGGTTGCTAAGCAAGATGTTGTTCTGAATGTTGTGGTGTAATAATTTAGCATAAAACTTGTTCATTCTTTCACAAGACATACTGGATGCATTTTCCATCTCTCTTGTATACAGATGCATGCTCCCTGTGTCGATCAAAATAGATACAGACTGAATGTGCATGCATGTCACCTGGGACATGAATATCAGTGGTATTACATCATACCAGAACTTCACCATGAGTAAGCAGGGCTTGTTTTATATCGGAATCCAGTTCTGAATCTGATTCCCGTCAGCACTCCCGCAAAATAATTAACGAGAATCCAACAGATTCCTTTAAAATTTTAGCAATGTGAAAAGAAATGATAGCTTTGCATTATTGTGGACCCCCGAAGAGTTAAATTGCGAGAATCTGTTTCGATTCCCGTAAAATTTTGACAAAATTAACGAGGCCTTCTAAGCATTTACAAGTACATATATGCTCATTCTACACAGATAGTTGGTCATCATTACATGATATTGTATGTCAGTTTGTCTGAGGGCTGTTCCAGAAAAAAATACATGGGGGGGGGGGCCAGAAAGCACTTGATATATTTTTCTGTGGGTGATCCTTTTATTACGAATTGTATTCCTGTGGGTGGTTGTAGATTATAGTAAACTACTTCTGTTGGTAGTGGGTGTCGATGTCAAAAATTTATTTCTATGGGTGGTGGGATCTTACCGAATACGCGCATGACTTTCGATGCAACAAAATCTTCGTTTCGTTTTCTGTCATGTTGAACGGTGTATCGGATTTTCTAGCACCATCGATTGGTGAATGGTGACAAGGCGGCAAGAGTTGTCTCCCATACCAGTCCGCGACCATTCGGTAGTTTTCTGAAGTTTGCCGATTTCCGAAGTTTGCCGATCCTTGTACTTCCGCCAAATGTGTACCACTGCAACAATCCATATTGGAGCTAGTCCATTCGGTCAGTCGTTTGGTGTGACAGATAACAAAACACCTTCCTTGTAGTCAGACATCTTTGGAGCTCTTTAATCATCCATGCCTGTCCATGCATACAGTGGTTTGAAACATTATGGAGCACAGCTAATATTACTGAGAGATTTCTATGGGTGGTGGGTTGTACAAGAGTAATTATAACCTTTCTATGGGTGGTGGTCTTCGAAGATTAACAATTTCTATGGGTAGTGGCTCCTGGAGACCTAACATTTCTATGAGTGGTGGGTATAACTCGAAAATGCCTTCCGCCCCCCATGTATTTTTTTCTGGAACACCCCTGAGGTACATCTACATTTAATGCCCATGAGTACAGCAGGATATATCCTACATGTAAACTAGTTGTATGTTATTTGTAAAATGGGTCCCATTTTTTTGTAGTGATACAAGTAGGATGTTTATGGTATGGATTTTATATAGGAAGTATATGTGTTTCATTTTGATTTACAACATTAACTTTACAGCCCCCTGCTTTTTGAGGGAACTGATTGTAAACATCAAAGAAGTCTAAAGATATTTATTGTATCCTCTCAGCTACACCTTATCAAGTCTAATTTTATACCAGAGACAATTCCCTTCCACAATGTTTGTATTGAGAAGCTTTGGGTTTGTTTGGTGGAAAGGGAAACAGTTAAAAGTTGACTGAAGTGCTCCTACTGGAGAGGTGGTCCACTTGGATCATTTGATACATGTATGTTCATATTAGACCACACCTTATGAATGTAAATATGTCTTGGAGGTTGAAAAGTATATTAGTATGAACCTATATTATTCTGTGTGATTTATAGTTACTCTTCAGTATAGTTTGCCTCTGTAAATATAGTATGCTCTTCTCCAATAGAGAGCCAGAAGAGAAGGGGGATGGGGCTGAGCTCTCTAAATGAGTCTTTTAATATTATTGGTCACCATTATCTGGTTTGAGTCAATGTTTGCATTGTTTTACTGATTGGCTCAAAACAATGGAGCTCCTCACCCCCATCATACAATTATGATTGCACAATTAACAATTTGAATGCAGATCAGGTCACAGGCTGCACATGTAAGATTCCTTATTGTAACCATTTAGGTATCAGGGTAACCTGACATGGATGAGCTGCAAATAGAGCTTCAATAACATCCATGCATTTTCCCATTGTCAGAGTTAATAACCTCATAAACTGTTGGTGTAAGAACATTGGACTGATAAATGTGGCGTACATGCTCATTCAGTCTTTGTCATGTATCTACACATGAGGCCAGGGATATTGAAAATACATCAGCTGTGACATCCAAATCCCACTCCGCTTTGCTTAGTAACGGACGATGCTGATTGGCTCAGAGTCGTGTTCAAAACAGCTTTTTGCTATGATTTTAACTCCAGTGCAATCAGAGGGTATATCTGACAGGAGGAGGCATACAATCTGATGCCATTTGAATGCATCCATGTATCCAACACCAAAGGTCCTTATCAACATCATGTGATCTACACATTAATTGATTATACATT
>JAVTVY010011615.1:0-54551 GCA_036873755.1 Hanleya hanleyi
ATTATATCCGCGGAGGAAACATTATATCCGCGGAGGAAATATTATATCCGCGGAGGAAATGATTATATCCGCGGAGGAAATATTATATCCGCGGAGGAAATATTATATCCGCGGAGGAAATGATTATGTCCGCGGAGGAAATATTATATCCGCGGAGGAAATATTATATCCGCGGAGGAAATGATTATATCCGCGGAGGAAATATTATATCCGCGGAAGAAATATTATATCCGCGGAGGAAATGATTATATCCGCGGAGGAAATATTATATCCGCGGAGAAAATATTATATCCGCGGAGGAAATGATTATATCCGCGGAGGGAATATTATATCCGCGGAGGAAATATTATATCCGCGGAGGAAATGATTATATCCGCGGAGGAAATATTATATCCGCGGAGGAAATATTATATCCGCGGAGGAAATGTTATATCCGCGGAGGAAAAGATTATATCCGCGGAGGAAATATTATATCCGCGGAGGAAATATTATATCCGCAGAGGAAATGATTATATCCGCGGAGGAAATATTATATCCGCGGAGGAAATATTATATCCGCGGAGGAAATGATTATATCCGCGGAGGAAATATTATATCCGCGGATGAAATATTATATCCGCGGAGGAAATGATTATATCCGCGGAGGAAATATTATATCCGCGGAGGAAATATTATATCCGCGGAGGAAATGATTATATCCGCGGAGAAAATATTATATCAGCGGAGAAAATATTATATCCGCGGAGGAAATGATTATATCCGCGGAGGAAATATTATATCCGCGGAGGAAATATTATATCCGCGGAGAAAATGATTATCGCCGGGAATATTATATCCGCCGGAGGAAATATTATATCCGCGGAGAAATGATTATATCGCGGAGGAAATATATCCGCGGAGGAAATATTATATCTTCGGAAATAGAAGAAAAACATAGGAAATCAAAAGAAAACGACAATGGCCCTAACGGGCCACCGTATTAATCAGCGTCCCTACTTAATTAAAGCTACTGCGTAAGGTTAGGTAGCGTCAAGTAAGGTTAATAGGTCCGCAGTCGGTCGGCGTCCCTACGCAGTAACATTAAGTGGGGTTAAGTACGTAAGCTTTTCCACCGCGGTGTAAAGGTTTCCACCGCGGTGTAAAGGTTTCCACCGCGGTGTAAACGTTCCCTCCGCGGTGTAAATGTTTCCACCCCGGTGTAAAGGTTTTCACCGCGGTGTAAAGGTTTTCACCGCGGTGTAAAGGTTTCCACCGCGGTGTAAAGGATTCCACCGCGGTATAAAGGTTTTCTCCGCGGTGTAAAGGTTTCCACCGCGGTGTAAACGTTTCCACCGCGGTGTAAAGGTTTCCACCGCGGTGTAAAGGTTTTCTCCGCGGTGTAAAGGTTTTCTCCGCGGTGTAAAGGTTTCCACCGCGGTGTAAAGGTTTCCACCGCGGTGTAAACGTTTCCACCGCGGTGTAAAGGTTTTCTCTGCGGTGTAAAGGTTTCCACTGCGGTGTAAAGGTTTTCTCCGCGGTGTAAAGGTTTCTACCGCGGTGTAAAGGTTTCCACCGCGGTGTAAAGGTTTCCACCGCGGTGTAAAGGTTTCCACCGCGGTGTAAAGGTTTTCTCCGCGGTGTAAAGGTTTCCACCGCGGTGTAAAGGTTTCCACCGCGGTGTAAAGGTTTTCTCCGCGGTGTAAAGGTTTCCACCGCGGTGTAAAGGTTTTCTCCGCGGTGTAAAGGTTTCCACCGCGGTGTAAAGGTTTCCACCGCGGTGTAAAGGTTTTCTCCGCGGTGTAAAGGTTTCCACCGCGGTGTAAAGGTTTTCTCCGCGGTATAAAGGTTTCCACCGCGGTGTAAAGGTTTTCTCCGCGGTGTAAAGGTTTTCTCCGCGGTGTAAAGGTTTCCACCGCGGTGTAAAGGTTTTCTCCGCGGTGTGAAGGTTTCCACCGCGGTGTAAAGGTTTTCTCCGCGGTGTGAAGGTTTCCACCGCGGTGTAAAGGTTTTCTCCGCGGTGTAAAGGTTTCTACCGCGGTGTAAAGGTTTCCACCGCGGTGTAAAGGTTTTCTCCGCGGTGTAAAGGTTTTCTCCGCGGTGTAAAGGTTTCCACCGCGGTGTAAAGGTTTCCACCGCGGTGTAAAGGTTTCCACCGCGGTGTAAAGGTTTTCTCCGCGGTGTAAAGGTTTCCACCGCGGTGTAAAGGTTTTCTCCGCGGTGTAAAGGTTTCCACCGCGGTGCTGGAAGGGCAACCATCTGCGGATGCCGGTTCACCGCTGCGGTGCAAAAGAATTTTCTCCGCGGTGTAAAGGTTTCTACCGCGGTGTAAGCGATTTCCACCGCGATGTAAAGGTTTTCTCCGCGGTGTAAAGGTTTTCCTCCGCCCGATTGTAAAGGTTTCGCACCGCGGTGTAAGTTTTCTCCGCGGTGTAAAGGTTTCCACCGCGGTGTAAGGAAGTTTTCTCCGCGGTGTAAAGGTTTCCACCGCGGCGTAAAGTTTCCCACCGCGGTGTAAGGTTTTTCTCCGCGGTGTAAAGATTTCACCGCGGTGTAAAGGTTTTCTCCGCGGTGTAAAGGTTTCCACCGCGCTGTAAAGGTTTCCACCGCGGTGTAAAGGTTTCCACCGCCCGGTGTAAAGGTTTTTTCTCCGCGGTGTAAAGGTTTCCACCGCGGTGTAAAACCTTGTTCCACCGCGGTATGGTTTACCGCGGTGTAAAGGTTTCCACCGCGGTGTAAAGGTTTTATCCGCGGTGTAAAGGTTTCCACCGCGGTGTAAAGGTTTCCACCGCGGTGTAAAGGTTTCCACCGCGGTGTAAAGGTTTCCACCGCGGTGTAAAGGTTTTCTCCGCGGTGTAAAGGTTTCCACTGCGGTGTAAAGGTTTTCTCCGCGGTGTAAAGGTTTCCACCGCGGTGTAAAGGTTTCCACCGCGGTGCAAAGGTTTCCACCGCGGTGTAAAGGTTTCCACCGCGGTGTAAAGGTTTTCTCCGCGGTGTAAAGGTTTCCACCGCGGTGTAAAGGTTTCCACCGCGGTGTAAAGGTTTTCTCCGCGGTGTAAAGGTTTCCACCGCGGTGTAAAGGTTTTATCCGCGGTGTAAAGGTTTCCACCGCGGTGTAAAGGTTTCCACCGCGGTGTAAAGGTTTCCACCGCGGTGTAAAGGTTTCCACCGCGGTGTAAAGGTTTTCTCCGCGGTGTAAAGGTTTCCACCGCGGTGTAAAGGTTTTCTCCGCGGTATAAAGGTTTCCACCGCGGTGTAAAGGTTTTCTCCGCGGTGTAAAGGTTTTCTCCGCGGTGTAAAGGTTCCCACCGCGGTGTAAAGGTTTTCTCCGCGGTGTGAAGGTTTCCACCGCGGTGTAAAGGTTTTCTCCGCGGTGTAAAGGTTTCCACCGCGGTGTAAAGGTTTTCTCCGCGGTGTAAAGGTTTCTACCGCGGTGTAAAGGTTTCCACCGCGGTGTAAAGGTTTTCTCCGCGGTGTAAAGGTTTTCTCCGCGGTGTAAACGTTTCCACCGCGGTGTAAACGTTTCCACCGCGGTGTAAAGGTTTCCACCGCGGTGTAAAGGTTTTCTCCGCGGTGTAAAGGTTTTCTCCGCGGTGTAAAGGTTTTCTCCGCGGTGTAAAGGTTTTCTCCGCGGTGTAAAGGTTTCCACCGCGGTGCAAAGGTTTCCACCGCGGTGTAAAGGTTTTCTCCGCGGTGTAAAGGTTTCCACCGCGGTGTAAAGGTTTCCACCGCGGTGTAAAGGTTTCCACCGCGGTGTAAAGGTTTTCTCCGCGGTGTAAAGGTTTCCACCGCGGTGTAAAGGTTTTCTCCGCGGTGTAAAGGTTTCCACCGCGGTGTAAAGGTTTCCACCGCGGTGTAAAGGTTTTCTCCGCGGTGTAAAGGTTTCCACCGCGGTGTAAAGGTTTTCTCCGCGGTGTAAAGGTTTCTACCGCGGTGTAAAGGTTTCCACCGCGATGTAAAGGTTTTCTCCGCGGTGTAAAGGTTTTCTCCGCGGTGTAAAGGTTTCCACCGCGGTGTAAAGGTTTTCTCCGCGGTGTAAAGGTTTCCACCGCGGTGTAAAGGTTTCTACCGCGGTGTAAAGGTTTTCTCCGCGGTGTAAAGGTTTTATCCGCGGTGTAAAGGTTTCCACCGCGGTGTAAAGGTTTCCACCGCGGTGTAAAGGTTTTCTCCGCGGTGTAAAGGTTTCCACCGCGGTGTAAAGGTTTCCACCGCGGTGTAAAGGTTTCCACCGCGGTGTAAAGGTTTCCACCGCGGTGTAAAGGTTTTCTCCGCGGTGTAAAGGTTTCCACTGCGGTGTAAAGGTTTTCTCCGCGGTGTAAAGGTTTCCACCGCGGTGTAAAGGTTTCCACCGCGGTGTAAAGGTTTCCACCGCGGTGTAAAGGTTTTCTCCGCGGTGTAAAGGTTTCCACCGCGGTGTAAAGGTTTTATCCGCGGTGTAAAGGTTTCCACCGCGGTGTAAAGGTTTCCACCGCGGTGTAAAGGTTTCCACCGCGGTGTAAAGGTTTCCACCGCGGTGTAAAGGTTTTCTCCGCGGTGTAAAGGTTTTCACCGCGGTGTAAAGGTTTCCACCGCGGTGTAAACGTTTCCAAGAGTTTTCTTTGGTTTTCGGTGAATATATAATACAGATATTTCTGACAACGTTGCTAGAAATTACAGAAATGTAAAGAAATTATGTTATAAACTAGAATCTGTTTGTAAAAAATAGGCGAAAAATTGAGAAAATACACAAGAAAATGAGGAAAAGTAATAAAAAAACATAAAAACTATTTTAAAAAGTCGATGTCCCCTATGGGCCACCGTAACACCCACCTTTGCGTCAGAGGTGGGGCTCTCCGGTCTAGCCGTTGTATATAATGAGGCTTGTGTCTCTAGGTCCCATTTATGTTGCGATGGTCAATTATTTTCTGTTTAGGCTGTCTGTCGCACGTGACTAAAATTTAAATTCTTTATTTGGCACAAACATGCAAGAGCTCTGTGTGCCTGTGTGATATCCCATAATTGTATCGTAGATTTCATTGGTCGTATTGATCATGACGAAGTTCGAGTGGCGTTACGTATATTCATGGATGATGTGCCAAATAAAGACTCGATGTGGTAATCAACCAAGAGGTATCGTAGATGCGTGCCTCTGGAGGAACGAGAATGTAGAGCCTACTGTTGACGTGAACCTGAAAGGGAAAAGGGAAAAGTGTTTCGTGGAGTTGTTACTGGCACAGGAGGTACGCCGTATTTCGATAGTTGATAAATGGTATACTAACCCTGCAATATTTAGAAAACATATTCAATATTCATAAGGCAGCTTTGAGTCCTTATTCGGCTTCGACGCGGAAATTCTCCTCGGTACAATGGCTGAATCCAGAATGTCGAAACTCACGCTGATTCATTTCACGTCTCTCACGAGACACATATATTATCAGCCCTGCTCGATGGAGAAGAGATCTGGGGGAAAATCCATGGAATAATGCCGTATCACGGCATATTGATAAATTAATCGCTGTATCTGACCTGGTCAATAGTTCATGATCATATTGGTAGTATCCAAAACAATGGTTGAAACAATCACTGAGGATCGTTCATCACACTTATACTGCATTGCTGAGTCTGCCATGGTTGTTGATGTGTATCTACCCCGCTGTTGCCATTCTTTAACTGCGCCTTGATATTGATTAATGCACTATTTTGCCAATCTACTATACACACTAATTAAGTAATTTCGAATAATTAATTGATGCTTCATGGCCGCTGTGTCGACTTGACCATGCAGACAAGTTTAGCTTGAATGCAGAGGGAGCTGACAGTTTGTAGCTTTAATCGTACCACTGGGAATTTTGTCAGAGATCAGAACAAATTTCCATTGCTTTTAATTAATAGTTTACTGTCATCAGTGGCAGCACCAAATACATGTACAATAGGGATGTACTTATCATGTATGTCGTTTATTTTCAGGTGTCTCTGAGGAGATCCTGGACTTGAAATAATTGTATTCATTTGATGAAGCTGAAAGCTTAATTTATGTCGATCACCTCGTTATACCTCATACTGGTGAGATTATAATCAAATAATATCACAGATCATGATTGTATCTTTGTGGAAATATGTGTACAAACGTGTAAATTCCTTTATAAGTATTCATTCATGAGACAATGAACCACGATTTCCCTACGAATGTTGCCTCGTATTTCAGAGTCGAACATATCAAAAATGTATATGTTGTTATGTGACCATCTTTCATAAGAAATTCTCCATTAAATGCAACGTGTTTTTGTAATTTTATACGTTCTAGCCATAATAGATGGCATTTAGCACACATTAAAGTTGGCTACGTAATATCCTGGTATTTGGGTCCATTCTAATATATGTACTCTTAAACGTCTATTTTGCAAGGAGTTATTCCGCTTGACGTCGGTATTGATCACTGCCATATTTTGTCAATTCACTTTACACACTAATTAAGTTATTTGGAATAATGAATGATGCTTCGCGGTCGATTTGTCCACTTAACCATGCAGGCAATGTGCAGTTTGAATGCAGAGCAAAAGCTGTCATTTTGTCATTTATGGTACCATAGGGATTTTCCTTAGTGGTCACATCGTTTGATGGATCGATTAATCTAGTGTGTCTATAGAGGAGGTCCCTTAACTTGTTCTGTGAAGGGCTGTTGAATTCTTTTAAAAGTATTTTTATTCATTTTTTGAAGCTGGAATAAAATAAATTGTACACCTTGGCCGCCTGAACAGTTGGTAGACTTTAAACTCTATTGCAAGCACGAAGAAACGTCACAGCTTCCACGATTCCAGGGTCAGGCGCCATATTGAGCTTAGTTCACCGTTTGTGAGATGGTTTTTCATACTTCGTACTGCGGACTGTTGTTCTTGGAAATCTATTATCAGTCGGTTAACGAAATTCGATCACTTGGATCACTAACATATTGCTGTACAAAAAATATAATTACTATCTCGATGGATTGGAATTTAGTGTCCACTTGTACACTTAGATCACTAAGATATTGCTGTACAAACAATATAATTACTATCTCGATGGATTGGAATTTAGTGTCCACTTGTATAATTATATCTCCGATGAAAACACTTTGAGGGCATTATACACGCTTAAAACTAAAGTGTTGAAACTTACTGTTAAAGTGTTGAAATAATCCTTTAAGTGTGTCCACAGGGACAACACTTAAAGAGCAGTCCCTGTGGACACACTTAAAGGGTTATTTCAACACTTTACGAGTAAGTTTCAACACTTTAGTTTTAAGCGTGTACCAAATATGCAGAATGTATTGCGATATTATACTCAAGACATGCAACAAATCGGTTGAACTACTCGAGGTATCCGATATTCAAATCAACTACCAAGTATTCTTCAAAATGAATTTCAGATGTCCTTTATTGCCACAATTCATATGAACACCATGCGTGCAGATGTGGAATACACAGCCGAATCATAGTGCTGAACTTTAGATTCTGCAAAGCTTAACACAAAGGAACTCGCAAACTATGATATTGGACGCTCCGATCGCATTGTAATAGGGAGTACTGTGCTGTATTAATGGTTAGCGACGTTCTATAAGATAAATTGAACCTTGCAAGATATCCCACAATTTTACATTCCATAACACTTGTGTCAATAACATCGAGCTAACGGTGCATTTATTACACGTTTTAGCACGGTTATGTGAAATGTACATGTGTTAAGTGCAGGTGTTCATTAGGAGATTCCATTTCACAAGTCAGGTGAGGAAAGGGACATCTGCTTTCATACAAGTAACAATCGAATAAAACAAACATAAATTACAAGATGAAATTTCTTCTCAAGTTTAACTGTTGTGTCCATCGTGAAATTGATTAACAAAGCGACACAAATAGGCATATATCCACGTAATTTCACAACAGCTAACTCAGCTGACAAAATCACTCCCCATTTGAGAGACCACATAAACTCGTCCACTGATATAGGCACGATGCCATCCGAGACGGGAGCATCGTGCCAGTTTTGTCAACAAAGAGGAGAAAGGATGTCAAAGTTTACCATAATATTTTAACCTTTCATTATAATCTTTGTTGATAATCAATTTGAGTTGTGCAATAGAATAAAAATAATGATTTCATAGGCGTGTTCAATGATCATTTTACGCACAGTTAATTTGTGGAAGTATATAAATTTCAGGGCGCGGGCTTCTCCCTTACCCTAAAATATAAACTTTCCCAAACTAACTGTGCGTAAAATAACCATTGAGCACGCCTATGAAAACATTATTTCTTAGTTCGGTAACAGAATGAAGATGGTCAGCATCACAATACAGTCAATGATCCTCAGATGACTGCCGCAATTGTATGTCAGTGACAAATAGCTCACTTCTTACATGAGCTGCATTCAAAACACACAGCTGAACTGTTGATTCCAGACCTCAGCACCAACGTTTGTATACCTGAAACGTTTCAGAAGTCGAAACACGACAATAAAAAGAACTGGTGTGTATCACGTGTGTTATAAAGCAGTTAGTCAATTCATGCAGCTAGCGGTTGACCTTGATGGTCTAGTTTGTAGGTTATGCTTCTGTATGTACATTATCAGTGCGTAATCATCATGATGCACTTGCTTGATTAATCTAGAATTTGATATCTCAGAATTGAATTAATACAATACGCCAATTGATTTTCCTCATTTCCCGTTGGTAATGACAAATGGGAATGTAACAGTGATGAAGACCAGGTTGTGACCACATAACGATATAGAGTCACATGACAAACGTCAGAGATGAACATAAAACACTGCCTATTACTGCTGCTTTGTAACAGAAAGTACTGCAATTGGCGGAAGTCATTCTCAAGGCATAATTTTCTCATTTAGTCTCATTCCTACTCTAGAACTGGTAACAAAAAACGAATCCGCAATTTTAGACCATTGAGAGAGTTGAAGTGTGATATAATATAATTGTGCAGTACGTATGAAGCAGGGGATACTTCCCATTTGCAGGTCCAGTCCCTTCGATAGTGAGCATGAATGGATGAAAGCCATACATACTCCTAGTGCCAAAAATGTCACTTTCTCGTTTAACTCAGAAACTCTAGCTGTGATAGGTGAATAAGGGTAAGGGGGCGTGGCATTCCTATTGCAGCTCAGAGCAGAGGTAGGTTAAAATCTGGCGATAAAAGCTGGCGTTCCGAAAAGTGCCTTTTTGCAATCTTTCGCTGACGAAAATAACGAAATAAGAGAGAAAAAATATGCTAATTTGATACAGTTTGACCGACCTGAGCTTCTTTGACCATCATCATCTCTCATGACTGTTTTGATGCTGACAACATGTGATCAAATGTGTGGAAAATACATCGACTGATTTTCTCGTTTTGGCGCTTTTTGCACATTTTGTAATAATATGACCTACGCTATTTTTACATCGAGACCTTTATGATCACGTGAATAAACACACGTCGTTATTGGTTAATAACAGGCAAGGATCGATTTCTGATGACGTGAGCAAAAAGGTCAACCACATTCTGCGCATGTCCCCGTCAACTGTGGCGAATGAAACGGTTTTGTTGACAAAATCCGTGTTTGAAGGCCGACCCAAGTTCACGGCGTGTTACAATTTACAGCTTTCGGCCCTTGGCCTTGAAATGAGATCTTGTATTCTATAACTGATATTCTTCCTAGTGATGATACACCTTTGTACACCTTGTTGGATGAGGAACAGCAAACTTCCGTATCCATATATTACATACAACATTCGGTTCCAAATTGTGCAGAGGAGACGCCGACTTGGACGCATTGAACATTTGCGAATGGACATGTTGTTGTTGTTGTTGTAGACCAAGTGTGAATTATTCGACAATTCACATCAATAATCGAAAGCCATGTTGTATACCATTATCACTAGAAATATAAAATTCCAAGCAAGCATACAATAATATATAAATGAACACAAGCCAGTTGATTTGAAAACGAGAAGCTATTCATTTAGCAAGATGAATTTCCGAGTCGTTTCTAGGAGAAAAATTTATCTCAGTCACTTATTGAGTGTGTTAGTTCATGTGGAAATCATGGAGTTTATTTATATTGAATTTATCTTGTTGTTTTCATGGCTGATAGGGGCCGAGTCGGACATTCAACTTAGAAAACAACAGAAATGATGCGATTAAGAGCTCGGAGAAACATGTCCCTGGCCAGGTGTCTTTGCTTCTCACCGTCGGTTCACGGACGGTAATGGAAGTTCGAAAGAAAACCAAATCGATGGTCAATCGAACAGATCGAACTGCCGTCAGGAGCAGATGCTATGACTCAGAAGAAAATTAATGGATGTCAGTGTAGATTTGATCAGTTCATTCCAGACGATTTCCAGTCGTCCACACTGAATTTGAACCCAAACCAGTAGTGTAACATACAGAAGGACATGGCTGTACGATATCCGATGTGACAGCACAGAGCTACCCTTGGAGTGAGAGCTTATTGTGCTAAGGAATATAACAAGGAAAGCTTCCGTCTCTAATTGCTCATTCCCATCCTTATATTTGAACCGTAGTTGCCATTGATACCAAGAAATTAGTGAATCCTGTAATTAGATGAGTCTATATTCCTATGTGGAATGAATTTTGTCAATTATCTCGGTGTCAGTAGTAGGTAGCAAGGATTTAAAGTCACATTTTGCCGGGGGAGGTAACTCTTGCATCCGCCAGGGGGCGCTGTTGTGGCGGTGAATACGAGCTTGGTATGTATGAGGGTCTGGGTGAATGGGGCGTGACCTGTGAACATGATAGGACATGTACTGACCTGTCTGTGGGGTTTTTCCACAATGTCGTACACGGAGGTCACCGAAGAGACACGGAGGTGACCGAAGATGTCACGGAGATCACCGAAGAGACACGGAGGTGACCGAAGATGTCACGGAGGTGACCGAAGATGTCACGGAGGTGACCGAAGAGACACGGAGGTGACCGAAGATGTCACGGAGGTCACCGAAGAGACACGGAGGTCACCGAAGAGACACGGAAGTGACCGAAGATGTCACGGAGGTCACCGAAGAGACACGGAGGGGCCCGAAAAGACACGGAGGTCGCCGAAAACACACGAATGTCACGGAAAAACGTATAAAAGTGGGAATTTTGAGGGCATTGCTACATTCATTGGCCTATCTACGGTCGCAGAGCCATGACGGAGACCCAGCCCTATGCCACTCGCATTTTACAGCATGCGACCGTGGTTAATTCACTCACGGGTTACCGAGCAGTGGTTCGGTCCATGTTTGCAATGAGGGGCGACGCCAGATTCTGAAAGAGTTCACAGAAGCTGTCCTCGACAGAGTGCACTCGATGGAGAGGTGTGCCATCACTCACCACTACTGGACTATGACAGCCATCCTGGATGCCCGGGCTATGGACCACGAGCGCTCACGCCGGAACCAGCGACGGCTGGTTGGCCTAGTCATGGTCTTTGCCCTATTCACCCTGGCGCTGCGGCATTGACAGTGGGACCTCACCATAAATACGAGAGACAGTCACAGTGTGCGTCATTCACCCTTCGTCATTGGGTCAACCATGTCACCGAGAGACCTGTCCATAAATACGAGAGACAGTCAGAGTGTGTGTCATTCACCCTTCGTCATTGGGTCAACCATGTCATCAGTCCTACGAGCCGTTCTGCCCCTTACACCCCAGGTGGGGTTACACGTCTATGAAGATAAAGACACCCTGGTGGAAGACCGGGATGTCTGTGGGTCGGGTCCGGAGTCCACATCCACTACGGTTACCCTACACCGTGATGGCTGGACCAAATTTAAACGGGTGTTGAGCGGTGAGCTCGACGGAAACCTCATCCACATCGAGAACGCCAACTACGTACACCGTGGACCCTTCTTTGCCCGTGTGGGGCGTTACCACGATCCTACGCAAAGCTTCACCCTAGACCCCGATCTTTGGACAGCCTTGGAGAAAGTGGTGCCTATTGTGGGCCAGCTGTTTACACCGGACGAGCGGTCATCAGACCAGTTGGAGTGGGCTCGTGCTATTGAGGACGCGCTGGCTGAACCCAATGAACAAATGTCTAGCAATGAAGCGGAGCCAGACGACGAGGCTATAGACTACCCGGCAAGACTCAGTCAACCAACACAACGGTGGTGAACACTTCGACCTCGTTATAAATAAGCGATACTCTCCGGGTCCATCATCATTTTGTCACCATGAAGCGCTGGGAGAAGGTGTTGGATAACTCATACTACAGTCCCGACAGTCCGGCTGCGTATAGTGCATTGTCGGCTCTCTATCGAGCGGCCAAGCCCCAGGGAATACGACGTGCCCAAGTCCGAGATTGGTTAAGACAACAAGACACTTGTCACAGCGAAACAGCTCACCAATTACCAGTATACGAGTTGTCAGAGCATTTCCATCATAGCTCTCTAGATTTGTATCTAATACCGCTTATGCCGGTGCTAGGGGCCGTGTGGTCATATCATCCAAGTTGCCACATGAACAGGTACAATAAAAGCGTACCTGAGATACAACACATATCACGAATCGTTAGATTCTTGGTATGTGCTTTAGAATGGGTTAACCAGAGGACTATTCTGTGAAGTCATGTGACGCAGTCAGTATGTCGGCACCTCTTCCCACTTCCCTTATATGTGTTGTAATTACATCGAGCTGCCCCTCGCAATTTTCTACGGAACCGGGTCATCGTGGGAGGACTAGATGCCCAATGGCTTTGGATTTGGTCGATATGAGTGCCTTTGCCAAACACAACGAGGGGAATCGATATATCTTGACGTGCATCGATATCCTGTCGAAGTATGCGTGGGTGGTACCCATCCGGACGAAAACGGGGGCGAATCTCATAGCGGCGTTCAAGGACATCTTCAAGACTGGGCGCAAACCCTTGTATTTGCAAACCGACGAAGGCACGGAATTCCTCAACCGACCGTTCCAAGCCTTTCTCAAGAAACAGAAGGTCTTCTTCTTTCACACCTACAACGAGACCAAGGCTTCCGTGGTGGAAAGGTTCAACAGGACATTCAAAGGTCGCATGTATAAATATTTCACCTATAAGAATACAAGACGGTACATCGATGTTCTCCCGAAACTTGTGAGTGGTTACAATCGAGCCTATCACCGGAGTATACAGAGAGCCCCCATTACCGTGACCCAACGCAATGAAGCCCAAGTCCGGCGTGTCTTGTACCCCATACAATCGCAGCGAGCACCGAAGGAGATGTTCAAGGTCGGGGACCCTGTACGGATCAGTAAGGTCAAGGGCAAGTTCGAGAAAAGTTACTTACCTAACTGGAGCGATGAGCACTTCCTGATTAAACGACGCCTACCCCGACAACAGCGAGTCTATGAACTGGAAGATCTTCAAGGGGAACCGTTGCAAGGCACGTTTTACGAGATGGAATTACAGCCTGTCGTAAAAACAAAGCAAGACTACTACACGGTGGAGGAGATTTTGAAAACCGAACGTCAACGTGGCAAACTGTTTCATTTCGTCAAATGGCAAGGCTGGCCCAGTTCCTTCAATTCCTGGCTCGCGGCCAACCAGGTGAAACGACTATAAAACCAGACACCACAGCCATCATCCTTCATTCCACGTTCGACCATGAACACGGTGCAACCGTCTCTGAACACAGCGTCTCCCAAAACGCGCAAAGCGCAAGTGGGCTTTGTGGTGATATTGTTAACCTTGCTGAGTGTGTTGTACGGAGGTGTGTTTTACGACGTAGCCTATCTCAGCACTCTACTCAACCAACCTAGAACTCTAGCCGCCAGTCAAACCAGTCTACAGACAGCACCAGTCAACCCCGTATCGAGCCCAGTAACCACCACACCCTGTGTACAAGCCACATCGAGCTCCACACCAAGTATACATTCAACACCGAGCTCCACACCGAGCTCCACACCAAGTACGTCTGAAGATCCACCGGATTTCATCCCTCACAGTGAACAGACAACGGCGACCGACGTTGTACCTACCACTTTGTACCTGGCAAATTTACAAGAGCGGGTTACCACGACAGAGGATACACCTCCAACCATGGACCCCCGTTGGCAACATCCCTTCACCTGCGTCATCGCAGGACCGACGGGTTCCGGCAAAACGCACTTCGTCAGGAAGCTCCTTGAACACGCCGACAGCATGATCACTCCACCCATTGCCCGAGTCGTGTGGTGTTACGGAGAATGGCGGGCGGCGTGTGCAAAAAAGACCTGCACCACCGAGACCACGCACCAGTCGACGACCGACCCAGCGACGACGCACATCGAAGACCAAAGATATCTTTTCTTAAAGATGGCTTTCATCCATGCCGAGTCGTGTCCTTCTACCAACAGTGAATTTGATTTATGGACCGTCCCACCTACTCAGACCAGTGCCGAAGAGGGTCAATGGGTGGACCATCTGCCCCTTTCCAGCATTACAGCCACAGGCCCCATTGAATTCAAAATTTTCAAAATCACATCTCATAGTTTACATAAATCCGCTACTGCAAGTTAATTATTATCTCTCAAATCAATAAATTGAAATCCATATACTATTATTAGCGAAAAATGACAGAAAAGAACTGATAAACTCAAGTTTACAATGCGAATAAAAGAGAGGAAAGAGAATATTAAATGCAATCAAAAATACGGCGGGAAACAAGTAGAAAATGGGAAATTGAACAGTTCAATCGCGGTGTCCAAAAGCTATATGTACACTACCCTGCATGCATGGATTCTAAGAAAACAGCAACTTTACGGCACATCGCCAGTTAAAGTTCTAATCTGTCATTTGAAAACAAAAAAAGACGACACACACATATTCTCTATAGTATCAGATGTTACCACTTACCGTCCCAAACTAAATGTTGATAGTTCAAAGGCATACAACAATGGGAAACAATAAATGGAAAAGTGAAAAGTGCAAAATATCACTGACTTTAAAAAGAGACAATAAGTATCCAAAACGGTCGAGTACGTGTAAAACAGATGACTACCGGAAGACGGGCCTCTAATATCACATCATATTCCACACATCCCCCGTACTGGAAAGGTTTATCTAAAGCACAGAAAAACATTTATCTAATTTGAGCGACAGCAGCGTCAATTCATGTTTGTGAAAATGTGAACGCACAGGTTTATCTGACCTGAGCCAAACTCTGTAATACCAAATCATCACCATCAGTTGGGGAGATTACAGCGATAGGTACATGAACCTTTTGAAGGATATGAAAACATAAATCGCAATACAAAAAGAACAGAGTTTGAAACGCTACAAACAAGCAAAACTGAAAATTCTAAATACATCAATATGTCATTCGAAATAAATCCTGTGCATAAGCGGTTAAAATCTCTGCAATCTAAATCAGCCACACAGAACTTCCTACAACATGATAGCCATACATGTATGTTAGGTAATTATTCAAATTAACCTGACCAAATCAAGTGCGTGAAAATCTGTCTAACAATTCAAAATACAATATTTCCTTCTAACACACATGCACAATCAATGAACATAATCAGTTTCATGAAATAACCAAAGTACTACTCTACAATATTACAAAGAAAACAAAAATGGCCACCAAACAAACTTCAAATACATGTATATCATAAAAGCGTGACTGAGATACATCATTCTCTAGATTATGGATTAAGAATACCGATTTTATATTTTTGGAACATCATGATGTCTTGTCGGCATCATTGAAAACTGTTGACCGCTTCTCTCTTGCAGGAAACTAGCCTATGTTTATATACACTATGATTGTCTTTTTGAATTTGGTGCTAATACTGTTATATGGAATATGGAGTAGGTCTTTGGATTATGGACGCGGATATTCTTTAATGGACGACGGCTGAATTATGAATGACGGACTAAACGCTTGAAATTTAAACCCGTGTATGCCCGGATTCTGCTGGTGGACAAGTTGTCCACGAGGCCAGGCCCCTGCACATCCCTGCACTCATGATGAAAGCAGTAAAAGAAAATAATTGTAAGACAGATCCGACGAATCTTATTGCAGGTTCCTCGGCCGAGTCTCTAACAGTTCGAAATGCACTAAAACCTTTTTCAATTCAAATGACAGATATATTTCTGACAGCAAAGCAAGGTCACGACATCAAACCTTGTAATATTGCGCTTGATGATTATTTAGCACCGAATTCTACATGTAATAATATCAAAATTTCTAAGTGTGGACACCGTGGATGTCTCACGTGTCCACTCTTCAATACTTCGGCTTCATTTAATTTCGCGTTGACTGGTAACTCATATTCTGTTAACTCATATGTTGATCTTAGCTGTTCTACTACAAACTGTATTTATTTAGTTCCTGTAGGAAGTGTGGTTAACAGTATGTTGGCAAGATCACCCAAAGACTCTTAGGGTGAACGGTCACAGAAAATCCATTAGGAAAAAGCATTGCTTATAGGTAAGCATTTTTCTGGACCCGACCATGGCTGGGGTAATTTTAGTATTCCAGCTGGAATTATTCTGAATGCTGGAACTTGGGTCAGTGTTTCCGTTTGGTTCAAATGATAATGTCAGCGGGTTCGGCAATGCGACAATCCGCCGTTCAAATATATCCAACATTACCCAGCTATTTAAACCCCATCAACGGACACATCGCAGCCATGGTTGGCGAAAGTTTAATAGTTCGATGATTCACGATCATATCACTTTAAGTTACTTAGTGGGTTTAACTAACACACCCTATAGTATACATAGCTTACGCACAGTTCTGTATGCATTACCTCTGAGAGCTTTAAATCAAATAGCCAGAGATATACAACAATCTGCGTCTTCAGGAAATATAATACCACCCAAAATCACTAAAGTATGTCAAGATATAGCGTATTTTCGGTTGTATCGTCCAGTGAACATAATCGAAACATCTCAAGATCGACTTTACTTGAAACTCAACTACTTAGATAAAGGACTGGACATTACTAATTTACCTCGAATCCTGAATGATCCAGAGGTACGCAACGCTGTTCCAAACTATTTTAAGTTCACAGAACCTCCTTGCATTTCATATAAGTATACTAAATCTATAGCCACCAAAATATTCAATTACTCCAATGCTGCCAAGGAGTTTAACTGGAACTTACACACGTCAGGAGGCTATAGTTGTGATTGTGAATCGTCGAACTTTATCTAAACACCATGCAAACATATTGTGACTGGTGACCTTGATGTGTTGAGTGATAAGGACCTGAAATTACCCCTGACGAAAGAACCTAAATATAGAGAGCCGTGAAGAGTAAATCTGAAGGCCGACCAGAAGATAGTCCTGTCTCCATTGGAACAGTACGTTATTGATTGGTCTAAGCGAGAAAAAGTGGAACCTACAGTACTCGCTGATTGGTTGGATCTCACCAAGAGCAAGGTCGTTGAAACAATCCGCCATATTGACAGAAGTACTCTTCCCCAAGCAAAACAAGTACTGAGAAATCTTAATTCGCAAGAAGTTCTAGCAAATCTCCAGAGTAAATTCGTCATAGTCACAGCAGACAAAGCTCCTAATAATATAATATTCATATGTAAATATTACTATTAACAGGTGCTGGTTAAAGAATTGAGTGTAGACATATCATCATCAAATACGTCTACTTACTCCCAAACTTCATTTACTCTGGAAGATTTATTTAACAATCACAAAACGTTTCTCAGGGAAAGAGGTATTTGTCTTCCAACCAATCATAACGACATACCAAAAATATACTGGACTCCCAAAATACATAAATCACCATACAAAGCTAGATTCATAGCTGGTTCTAGAAGCTGCACCACCAAGCTTCTTTCAACCCTATTGACGAGGGCCCTTCAGGAGGTAAAAAGCATTTTGGGAAAGGTATTGCGCCACTATTTCTAAGAACTCTGGCGTTGAATGTATGTGGATATTGAAAAACTCAAAATGTCTTACGGAAGAACTTGATGCTAAAGGTCACATACCGTACAGACATGTATCCACATGGGATTTCTCGACTCTCTATACTACAATCCTCATCAGGACCTTATTGACCGTCTAAGTTCATTAATAGTATCTGTGTTCAAGAAAACTGATCGTAGATATATTAATGTCGGAAGCCATAAAGCATTCTTTAGCTCGACTACATACAAGAGATATCATTCATGAGATGTTTCTTTGTTTATAGAGCTGCTTGAATTTCTCATTAAAAATATCTATGTGAAATTTGGCAACACAATATATCAGCAGCATATAGGTATTCCAATGGGTACTAATTGTGCACCCCTGTTGGCTGACTTGTATCTGTTCTCTTATGAATATGACTATATGCAGGCGCTTTCAAAAACCGATCCATTTAAAGCCCGTTCCTTCTCATTCACCAAACGTTATATAGACGATCTTCTCGCTGTGGATAATCGCTATATAAATGACGCAGTGAAGGATATATATCCACCCTTCACTGGATTTGAAGGAAACTACAGATAGCCTGGCACATCATATTTAGATCTATATCTCTATAAAAATGAAGCGGGCATTCTCTCTCGTCGACTTTATGACAAAAGAGATGATTACAATTTCGATATCGTAAACTATCCCTTTCTGGACAGTAATATTCCAGTGGGACCTGCATATGGCGTATACATATCTCGCTTAGTAGCATTTGCTAGATCCTGTGTTAAGTGTGATGATTTTAATCAACGTCACAAAACATTGTTGCAGAAACTTATAAAACAGGGCTATTCCACCAAGCGCCTCCACTCAAAGTTTCTCAAATTTGGCGATACATATCGCATGCTGATAGCAAAATACGAACGTAGCGTGCAAGATCTATGGCGCTACGTTTCGTAACTTGTGTCTAATTCCGCTTAACCCGGGGCTAGGGGCCGTATGAACCCATGTACGTCAAGATCCTCATGGTACTCATATGAACAGTCACAATCAAAGCGTGACTGAGATACATCATTTTTTTAGATGACGACTCTATAACGAATATTATGGATTAAGAATACTGATCAGCGATACGGATTTGATATTTTTGGAACATCATGATGTCTTGCCGGCATCATTGAAAACTGTTGACCGCTTCTCTCTTGCAGGAAACAAGCCTAGGTTTTTGTATACTATGATTGTCCTTTTGAATTTGGTGCTAATACTGTTATGTGGAAAATGGAATAGGTCTTTGGATTATGGACGCGGATATTCTCTAATGGACGACGGCTGGATTATGAATGACGGACTAGACGCTTGTAATTCACAGGGGATTTCTCGACTCTCTATACTACAATCCCTCATCAAGGCCTTACTGACCGTCTAAGTTCATTAATAGTATCTGTGTTCAAGAAAACTGATCGTAGATATAGTAATGTCGGAAGCCATAAAGCATTCTTTAGCTCTACTACATACAAGAGATATCATTCATAGGGTGTTTCTTTGTTTATGGAGTATCTTGAATTTCTCATTAAAAATATCTATGTGAAATTTGGCAACACAATATACCAGCAGCATATAGGTATTCCAATGGGTACTAATTGTGCACTCCTGTTGGCTGACCTGTATCTGTTCTCTTATGAATATGACTATATGCAGGCGCTTTCAAAAAGCGATCCATTCAAAGCCCGTTCCTTCTCATTCACCAAACGCTACATAGACGATCTTCTCGCTGTGGATAATCGCTATATAGATGACGCAGTGAAGGATATATATCAACCTTCACTGGATTTTAAGGAAACTACAGATAGCCCTACAGGCACATCATATTTAGATCTATATCTCTATAAAAATGAAGCGGGCATTATCTCTCGTCGACTCTATGAGATGATTACAATTTCGACATCGTAAACTATCCCTTTCTGGACAGTAATATTCCAGTGGGACCTGCATATGGCGTATACATATCTCGCCCAGTAGCACTCGCTAGATCCTGTATTAAATGTGGTGATTTTAATCAACGTCACAAAACATTGTTGCAGAAACTTATAAAACAGGGCTATTCCACCAAGCGCCTCCACTCAAAGTTTCTCAAACTTGGCGATACATATCGCATGGCTGATAGCAAAATACGGGCGTAGCGTGCAAGATCTATGGCGTTACGTTTCGTAACTTGTATCTAATTTCGCTTAACCCGGGGCTAGGGGCCGTGTGAACCCATGTACTTCAAGATCCTCATGGTGCTCATATGAACAGTCACAATCAAAGCGTGACTGAGATACATCATTCTCTAGATGACGACTTTACATCGATTATTATGAATTAAGAATACTGATCAGCGATACGGATTTGATATTTGTGGAACATCATGATGTCCTGTTGGCATCATTGAAAACTGTTGACCGCTTCTCTCTTGCAGGAAACTAGCCTATGTTTATGTATACTATGATTGTCTTTTCTTTGGATTATAGACGCGGATATTCTTTAATGGACGACGGTTGAATTATGAATGACGGACTAGACGCTTATAATAACGTCAAATCTTCTCATCTCTAACCATTTGTCAACAACGATGAAATACATCCATTGAGTTCATCAGTGCATTACATCAAAGTAAAGCAGAAATCTGTGATCTCATGGATAGCACCAAAAATATCACAGTATCAATTCAACCAGTTACAAAGAACTTCTTATAAAATACCTATGCACATCTTCCAAACCATAGTACGATATTACGTAATGTATAAGTATATGGCCAGGAAGTCTACCTCATTCTGAAAGGTCAATGTCAAAAACAAAAAAGCTGAATAAACAGAACGAATACTTATAGAGAACCAATCTAGGTAAACCAAGATGGTAAATCAGGGGAATACCATCTAGACGTAACGCTATGAAAACCTCGTGTGAAATGTTCGCCGATATTCTGCGAGATCCCATAATAAGCCAATCACGACAATTTCTGACTTTTCTCTCTGACAATGATTGACGTTTACTTCACGGAGATTAACATCTTCGCGCGGCCAAATCTTTTGATATTGTCTAGCCCCCAACAACGCCAGACTTTTCGGCGGGAGTAAACTCTTTGATCTGCACTTTTTACCATCTAGACCGTCTGGAAATGATGCCATATTTGAATACTGTTTCCCGATAATGTTTATATATCAGTCCACGTGCTACCGTGTGTAATTACTGTGGGCGTGATTTCAGCAAGCTAGCCACGTGATTGGCTAACAAATCTAGTTTCAGATTCGCATGGGATTTATATAGGGCTGAATTCAGATATAGTATTCCGTGATATTATATCTGAGTTTACTGAGATTGATAGAGAACTTGTTAATTCAAATAGCTACTATCCAACAGCTCAGATTCAACTCTGTAGTCACTCACAAATAAAATCCAGATAACTGTCACGAATATCATAATTAACCTACAAGTGTAAACATCGTTAGCAAATCATTGGTGAGCACAACTTATAGCGTTACCTCACTATTTTCCACGGAAAATCTCAAAATCACGTGACTGGTCTCACCTTCGCGGAAGCGAGGTCGAAGTTCTTCGATCAATCAGTCAATCAATCCAGTGCCTATGCACATGCTCTAAATCTCAACACTTCATGGTACGACTTCTTGCAACAACAACAAAAATAACCCACCAACACACTTTTTGGTCAACATGCGCCCTACACAAACATAACCCTCTATTCGTAATTTTTCAAAATAAACCGAAAATTGCTGACATGGCCAAGTATTGAATTTCTTTAGCATATTGCCTAGCACATGTCATTATTTCAAATCTAACTTAGATAACCACGTAACATTCTATATATAACGCCTATCACGTCTAAGTATCGTGAGAGCAGGGTCGTGGCACTGAGCCGGCGCGTTCTACCACCATTGAACTATACTGCAACTCAACCAACCATCATGGACTTAAAAAAAACCCACATCAATATTATTATACGTCTACCGTTCATGCTACCTTCAAATATCAGCTTTCTAAATCGCGACATTGATTCATTAATGCAAACGAATGCTCCCAATAGTCAGGTCATTAGCTAATTTTCAGAATAAGGTGACGAAAATACAGGATATAAGAATACGTTCAAAGAGAATGTCTTCAACACATACCTACTACCGCGATATTAAAATATAGTGCATGCAACATGTATGGAAGATAACACTCCTTTAACCTGACTTAAACCTTCATGTCGTTAACATCAATATTACACGATATACGATAGGCATGACGTTACTGTATGACATCATATACATCTACCCATGTTATGATTCAAATAGTCATTATGGTAAAACTATATGGATTTCTTTATGCTCTATCTGTCACCATACTAATCTACACTCAAGGAAATACAGCTGTACTTTTATCCCAAGGATTACTTGTTTAATTCAATAATTTTCAACTTCAAATTTAGACTAGGTTCCGAAATCAACTAACAGGCTTTAGCTCAGCTTGCTAATTTTCAAAATCTACCGCTATATCTCAACAATTCAAGGCATCTAGATATTAAAACGTTCACATAAAGAAGAACCGTTGGGAATCTCTGAAAGCTGCAACCAAATACCCTCAAACATTGAGTATACAACAATATCTTTACAAAATAGAGCTACTGGAACTCAATATCAAAAAAATAATAATAACCGTTTGTGCGCCTCTCAAGTTACATGCACCTAATTAGTAACGAAGATGCTTGGATGTAAATCATTAGGAAATAAATTCCAATACCTTACTAACAGTGCGTAGTGACACCTCAAACACAGTGCTGATAATTTATAGCCACTACTTAACATAATCCTTGTCAGACATCTTCTCGTAGTAGAGATATAGACGTGCAGCGTTCACCGAAACTGTAACTTATTGTCCGAAACGGAAAAACAAAATGACCACTACACAATATAAAACGAATACCAATCTTCTAGTTTGACGTCTCGACACCTTGTCATTTCTAAATTGGTAATGTACATGTACAAAGTCAGCACCAAAGTCGCTTGAATGGCGAAATCAATTCTGTTACATTACCGTATACCTTCCATGGATACTCACTGAATACAGTTCAAGAGTCACCAGTCCCTGATCCTGTATTACACAATGGGTGAGTGAGTGAGTGAATAGGGTTTAACGTCGCTTTCAACATTTTTTCAGCTATATCACGACGGGGAAGGGAAGGGAGGGGAGGGGGAGAGGCAGGGGAACCTACTTGTAACAGAGCAGATCTAGTGCTGCCATTTTATAGTGCTGTCCCACTGAAATATCATGCCGTAGGCATACATGACACCCCACTCAGTCACATTATACTGACACCGTGCGAACCAATCCTTGTTCTATCCTCTTAATGCTGAGCGTAAGCGAGGGAGCAACAAGTTCCATTTTTCAAGTCTTAGGTATGACCCGGCTTCTCGTATCCAGCAGGTTTTAAGGTATTGTCTTGGTTCGGACTGCTCTACTAAATCATGGAACATTACTATATCCATATATTTTAAAGGGCAAATTACTGCTTTTCTGTTCTGCTATATAAAATCGACTACATTGGTTGGACTTAACTCAGCTTTATGGTGCGCATGTCTTGTTTTACATCTATATCAGAAGTGCTCCTGATATTAAGAAGTCTTGTTTTATTCCAGATTCCAATAAATAAGCTACATGATTAGAAAGTGTATCTAACAACCCGAGTACGACAAGTTCAGAAAACTCCTTTAGAGACATAAACTAACTGAAAAGAGTGATTTATCGAATGTGTTCATCCTCTAGGCATTTGACGATAGACGTGATGGCAGTAAAACTTGTGATTAAACAGCACTGGGAATTTGTTTGAGCGCTGATAAAAATCCCAACAGTAACATGAATAATGCAAATATAGTTAGGGATTTGTTTTGCATTGAAACAACAAAAACCGGTCAAGCTGACATATCGACCATATAACAATTCTTTCGAAATGATCATAATAGCTGCCTGGCCTGTAGGATACTGAATGGTAGATGCCTGCGTATATTTTCAATAAATTATGAAAATTAATAAATATCAAATCGGTTTTCCCTCCATTTCCTTTCTCTCATCTCCGACTCAAATGAAGGTATTCCCATTGATGTCAACCGAACAAAATCCCAGCTATTACATCAAAAAAAAAAGAAGTTCCATCTTAATCCTGATCTGTAGGACATAGCTAATGTGAAAAAAATGTCCTAGTTGGGTTAGAAGATAGGAGCCGGACGCTTTTATCCTCCACACCGGAACTGGCTCCCATCATATATGTGCACCTCCTCAATTATTCTTCACATAAACCCAGTAACAATTGGAAGACACCTCCACACGGCACTGCTTAGATGCTGAAGTTTGCTCAATTTTATCCAACGGGATATACACAGGAAATCTCAATCGAGTAATGGTTATACCCACGTAATCAAAGGTGACTAGGTCCATGGATGGATGGATGTACTTGGGCACTCCATCGCACCGCGATGGGCACAGGTAGTGCGAACACGCCGCGCATACTAATATAACCACCGATATTGGTTCATTCACATTACACAATTCCATTACGATTCATTGCTCTCAGTGGATGGATAAAGCTGATTTATTTCTTTTGTGTTTGCCGCATTCAGCTCACAAAGACTGTAAATGAGAAAATTATGCCTTAACAATGACTTCCGCCAGTTGCGGTATTGTCGAAAAGCAGCAGTAACAGGCTGTCTATTATGGGCATCAGTGACGCTTGCCACGTTATACTTTATATGATTACCGGTATGTGGTCAGAATAACAGGGGCATTGTCATGCACAGCGCGTTCTCATTCACCAGAGCCCAAATGGTATAAGGAAAATCAATCGTATTAATTAAATTTTAAATGATAGCATTACCGATGAATTTAGAGTAGGAATTCATGGAAGCACGGCATGGGGATTGTCATCCTCCATAATGCAGGCTTGTATCCTCCGTACATTCCGTACCAGCCCCTGCACTCAGATTGGGGCAGTACAGTTATTACTCGAACAAACCGTTTGAGGTAACAGCCAATGAACGAACGGCGTTATAGCGTGCTTCGCCGAATTCACAGACAATCCGACCTTATAATGGGAATACGCTGTAGAACGGTCTCTTTGATGTGCTCGCTGCAAGGACACGTAGGCGTCTCTCAGTCAAAACAATGACGACTACTCACAACTTGAGTTCAAAGGGAGTGAAATATAGGATATTTCAAATATGGGCATATTCGAGAATGTCATGAGGTCACGAAGGCTGTTAGGAAAGTCTATTATTAAACGACTGATCGTAGTCCTGACGAATTCGTCTTCTGTCATGGCTCAGCTTTGTCAGACGAACCGTGACTATAGGGATGATGGGGGATTGTACACTGATAATCGACAGTATAAAATATTGTACATATTATCTGTCATATTTGTATCACAAGAAATATAGAGCTGTCAGGCTCACGGTCGGTAAATTTGGTTCCATGAACACTGCGAAACGCACATGCTGGGGCATGGACCAAAGTAACAGTTATGAGTTGAAATCCTGATACTATACTGTAACATCACACTTCAGTCATGTACCAATAGAGAAAACCGGTATGTAAAGTTAATGCTCTCTGTAAAATATAACTTGGATGTCGGGATGCGATGGACAATTACGGATCATGTTCAAGAATGTCACCGACAGAGCTAATGGACCCATTGTCACGAGGATCAGTGATTCGATGTGGATCGTTCACTTAGTCCGTGCTATGTTACAATGATGGATAACACTATCATATCAATAACATTTCACGCAAACATTTGCCATATTATCCCTACTTGAAAATGAAAGAAAAAGAAGAAAAAAACTGAAGAAGAAACCACTGTTTCAGATGAAACAAACACTGAAATATACACTTATTGATTCCAGATCGATGTTGGAAAAGTATCAATGGCAAAGCTTCCTCGTCCGTGACCGTAATTAGAGTTTTCATTGCAGTGCAGATGCAACATTCGTAAGGTAACTTTTATCCAATTTCTCATTAATGAATAATTAGATCGAATATAGTCACCCATGGGCATGTTTTGATACCGGAGTAGCCGTCCCTCACTCGGAGAGTATATCAGTGGGTGCATACAATTTCAGTATACTCACGAGTTCGGGGTCTAATGTGGTCGACAAAAAGCGTTTTGTGATAGATTGGGTCCTGGGGGATCGGGGTTTATTGGAATAATTCTCCTTATCCCCTCCCCCCGAAGGAAATACATCTGATACATTTGTAGCATTTTCTGTTAATACAATACAGCGATACAAATGGCATCATTATTTGTATATTGTCATTTCGATGTCGACAGATTATAGGCGCATATTTATAGACCACACAATGCATTTCATTCCATGAAACTGAAATATGAATTTCTGCCCTTTACTTTGGTGTTCCATAAATTCATCCCACATACTGAATACATTTAGATTAAGATCAGCGGTCTGTGTTATATGGAAACCTATTTCTCAAATGATCTCGTCGGCCGTTACCATGGACACCAGTAGTAGGTAGCAAGGATTTAAAGTCACATTTTGCCGGGGGAGATAACTCTTGCATCCGCCAGGGGGCGCTGTTGTGGCGGTGAATACGAGCTTGGTATGTATGAGGGTCTGGGTGAATGGGGCGTGACCTGTGAACATGATAGGACATGTACTGACCTGTCTGTGGGGTTTTTCCACAATGTCGTACACGGAGGTCACCGAAGAGACACGGAGGTGACCGAAGATGTCACGGAGGTCACCGAAGAGACACGGACGTGACCGAAGATGTCACGGAGGTCACCGAAGAGACACGGAGGTCATCGAAGAGACACGGAGGTGACCGAAGATGTCACGGAGGTCACCGAAGAGACACGGAGGTGCCCGAAAAGACACGGAGGTCACCGAAAAGATATAAAATTTTTTTATTTATTTATTTCTGCCCAAAATGCCCACTTTCGCTACTACTCGTACTGATGACGTCACTGATGACGTGAACTGCCCTCAAATCGGGGTCTACATAATGTTTTATATTTATTTTATGGATACCCCCGTTTCAAAAAAATTATTAATGTTTTATATTTATTTTATGGATATCCCCCCACCCCGTTTCAAAAAAGTATTAATGTTTTATATTTATTTTATGGAGCTAGGATACACCCCCCCGTTTCAAAAAGTATTAATGTTTTATATTTATTTTATGGATATCCCCCCCCCCCCTTTACATATAGAGTTTCAAAAAATTATTTCACTTCCAAAAATTATTTTTTAGGGATGTGCGGGACCTCGCGTTAATTTTGTGCAAAGTTAGAAGTCACCCTTTCGGATTAATTCGTTAGCCCTGAAAAGGGCCGTTTTTTTATAGTAGGCCTATTCCTACTCCTCTAGGACCTGTTGCAGGTCTTCAGGGTATATGGTCCCTCTTTTGGCATGGATGGCGTACTGGTTCGCCCGCTCGAACATGTCCATCATGTAGCATTCACTGGCCTCTTGAAGAGTCATGACGGCGGAGCTCTGGAATCGCAGACCTGTCTTGAATTGTTGTGCGATTTCACCGATGAGGCGTTGGAATGGGAGCTTCCTTATGAGAAACTCCGCATTCCTCGTGTAACGGCTGATGTTACGAAGAGCAACGGTGCCTGGCCTGTATCTGTGGGGCTTCACTCCTCCGGTAGCTGGGGGGTTCTCCCTGGCTGCCACCATCCGGGGCGCCTCCCCTGCAATGCATCGTCGTGGTATATTCTTGGTGCGTACCATTATGATCAAATCCGTGTTGTGCAATTCTAGGTCAGAATCTCTGGCTTTTATCTCATAGGCGCGGACCTCAGCGAAATCTTCATATTGGTCAAGTGTGTCTGCTCACACCCACTGAAATTTTGTGTTTCTTTTCCATCTACAAACCACGCTAATTTTTCAATGCACCAGCGTTGATGTATAAAACAATAAAAAATAAATCATCTTTGAGAAGTTTTAGTGCAATCCTAAAAAGTTCTTAGGGCTCACGTATAGAGAACTGTCAGTTTTTGCCATTTTCCTTTATCTGAAAGGGCCACTTTCATCTCATCATGGTGTCAAAAGCTCGGTAAATTTGAAATAAATGAGCCTACGTCTCTAAAAAAGCTTTAGGATTTCCCCTAAGAAGGTTCTAATGTGATCCTGAAAAATTTACGAAGTTTATCCACGGGGAAGTATGAATTTTTACGGCCAAGCCCTCTACTGTCAAAACAGTCCATTCACGCTATAGACGAGCCGACCACTAATGTAGGGTGTTTACATCACGTGACTTAAGCAGGGAACATGCCGCGAACGACGACATTTCACACAGTCAGTGCAATATAAAGGCGAAGTTTGCAGTGTTCGTGATATAAAAGGCACACAATAATTATATCAATATAAAGCTTATTCATTCGTTTTTCTATGTGCGAAGTTTAGTGAAAATGTAAGGGTTATTGATTCTGAAATGGACGATTTGATCTCGGAAGGTCGAGGCGAAAACAGCGCTCGCCACGATGGCACATGGATTTTTTGTGATTTTCGCGAAATCGGACATGAAATATATCATAAAATCCGGCTGCCAGAACTTAGAGGCAGACATGAAATGTTATTCTAATCAGAATCAGTAAGTCCCAAATTGACTGAAACCGAATGTGCCAATTTTTAAGTTGCATTTTAAAGAAAATATCCGCATTTGACTGAAATTTTCGAAAAAAACACACAAAAACGTTGGATTTTACGCTGTAAATCAATAAAATCGAGTTGTATAAATTTGCACAAATAGCTGTGAATCACGGAAGTATGTACGAGGAAAAATAGGTAACTTACTATGCTTATCCATCTGAAAAACCGAGCCGGCTTTTTAATCGAAAACTGGCACCACATTTCGAAAACGACAGTGTGACGCAGGTTTGTTGCAGTGTGCATTCAAGTGAGAGTTTGAACACGACGGATTTTATGGATTATACCATTTATACATGTTTTTCAAAGTATTTCATGACATGGCGAGCTTGAGTTACAACATACCAGATATTTTAAAAGGAGAATTTCATTGAAAGCCGATAGAACCGTATGAAAACTTACCTCGCCTGGTATTTTGTTCCGTGGCTTTTTTGAATATCGGACCGGCTGTAATATTTTTACCCTCGGCAAGTTTTGGTACAGCTCACGCGTGAATCCTTGCATCGTTGTAGTAGATTGAGATCACTGTAAAGTGGTTAGAATTGGATTCAAAACCTGCGTATCGGAATTTGTTGTACTTTACAGTAAAAATAATCACTTGTGACAAATGAAACGTTTACACCACTGTGCTTGACCAAGGTTTTGTATACCCGCTGATTCAAACATCCAGTTCAATTCTCAACCTTTTGATTGGTTAATTGATATGTGTATATTTCGCAGAACAAAATCACAGTGGCTTGGGTGGTGTGTGCTTGTTGGGTACCCATAAACAGTGTATTTATAGAGTTACATTGTTTGGAAACTACCATTTCTCAAATAATTTCCCCTATGTTTACATTGTTTGTAAACTACCATTTGTCAAATCATTTGAATACCTGCATTTGACAATAAAACTGAGAATTTTTTTTTAAAAAAATAAATAAATAAATAAATAAAATAAATAAATAAATAAAATAAATAAAAATAAAATAATGAAAAAAAATCAAAAATCGGGGAGTAGTAGACAAAGGGAAAAGGTTAATTGATATGTGTATATTTCGCAGAAAAAAAATCACAGTGGCTTGGGTGGTGTGTGCTTGTTGGGTACTCATAAACAGTGTATTTATAGAGTTACATTGTTTGGAAACTACCATTTCTCAAATAATTTTCCCTATGTTTACATCGTTTGTAAACTACCATTTGTCAAATCATTTGAATACCTGCATTTGACAATAAAACTGAGAAAAAAATAAAATAAAAATAAAAATAAAAATAATAAAAAATCAAAAATCGGGGAGTAGTAGACAAAGGGAAAATTGGGAAGTACTGACCATGCCCCGGGACACTTCAAGGTTATATGCATATCACGGCCTTAAGGTGTATGTTAGATGTAATCTACTTCACATTTTAGTAGTATAAAAACCGCGAACCCTATTGACCTTACCACTCCAAAGAAATACGTTAAGAATTCGCCATCAATTCATTGTGTTAAAGTCAAAATCTGCTCTATTACAGGGTATATACGACCAGGATGAGGCGACGTGAACGTTCAAGGTCTCCTCTGAGATGTGACAATACGAGAGGCGAACAAGACTTTCCGGGGGATCCAGCTGTGCCTCGCACTGACGCCTTGCCCGAAGACCACCCTGTGAGTGAAATTTATCGACGCCATTGGAACACCATCCGACGATGTTTCCACCGTCATCGACCTATTCAAGATATCTACAATTTTCGACTACAGGACCTCACGTATCTTTCTAACTATGCCGAGAACATTTTTACAGACCAAGTTACAGCTTTCAAGTTGAATGTGACATTCGGGTACATCTTACGGCACAAAGAGACGGATCAACTGCGGCATTTTTACCCTAGTAATAATACCTATGTGTTTGATCAACCCTTCACCTTCACCAATCGTGCGTCACTGGAACCACTCATCGAGCAGATCACTACGTTGGATCCGTTGGAATGGGCGCGCCTGCAACGGCCCAACACGAAATGGACTGTGGAAATGGTCACCAACGCGACATTTTTCGTGACCAAATTACGGAATCTTCCCATCGGCGCTCTTGTCATTCTTCCGCCTTGGCTACTTCGTCGAAAAGGACTGTATGCATTAACACAAGGCGCACATGGCCCCTACAAAGACCAGAAATGTTTGTTTCGGTGCTTGGCCGTTCATCTGGGCGAGTGTGATCCCAAGGCTTGTGATAGAAGGGCGAATATCTATTGGAGACAGTATTTAGAGGAACAAGACCTGGACGCGCGGCAGTTCCGGGGAGTCCCGTTCAAATATTTGGATGTCGTGGAATCACTGTTCAACGTCAATATCTTTGTGTACCGTTTACTACGGGAAGAAGAGAAGGACGAGGAGGAGGATACATTTGTGGCTGAATTGATTCATCGGTCAACAGAACGGTATGCCTCTACCATGAAAGTCAATATCTTCGACGACGGTGGGGTGAATCTTTTTTCCCTGATCTACGATATGAGCCTGTACACCCAGTCCTACAATTGTGCTCAATGCCATCGGGTGTTTAACCAATCGTTCAACTTACATCAGCACGAGAAGATTTGCGACCACACTGTGAAACGGAAATTTCCTGGCGGCGTGTACCATAACACGCCCACCATCTTCGAGGAACTGGCTGATGAAGGGATTGTCATACCGGAAGAGCATCGTTATTTTCCATACCGGGCATGTTATGATTTCGAGGCGATTTTGGAACCGATGGAAGCGGCCTCGGCGAAAACACAATGGACACAGCGCCATATTCCCCTGAGTGTCAGCATTTCCACCAACGTGCCCGGCTATGACGCTGCGCCCGTCTATTTCGTGTCCACCGGCGACTCCCATGAGTTGATTACCCGGATGATGGTATATTTAGAAGAAGTGAGTGCGGCTAGTACGGAACTATTGGTGTCCAAGTTCCAGGACGTACTGGACCAACTCGACGACCGGATGCCTATACTTGGTGTATCGTTCAGCGACGATGAAGAGTCGGACTTGGAGATGGAACATAGTGGGCAAATATTTGACAGAGAAGAGACGGAGATGGAGCACAGTGGGCAAATATTTCACAGACAGGAGACGGAGATGGAGCATAGTGAGCAAATATTTCACAGACAGGAGACGGAGATGGAGCACAGTGGGCAAATATTTCACAGACAGGAGACGGAGATGGAGCATAGTGGGCAAATATTTCACAGACAGGAGACGGAGATGGAGCATAGTGGGCAAATATTTCACAGACAGGAGACGGAGATGGAGCATAGTGGGCAAATATTTCACAGAGAAGAGACGGAGATGGAGCACACTGGGCAAATATTTCACAGACAGGAGACGGAGATGGAGCACAGTGGGCAGGACATCCAACCGCAGGATGTACCTTTACCGAAGCCTTATGCGGAGAAATTGAAAGCCCGCTTCCTGCAATACCTAGGCCAGTTACCTGTGCTCGGCTTCAATTCGGGTCGATACGATCTCAACATGGTGAAGGAATTTCTCTACCCTTACTTGGCCCAGTCCAATACCATCAAGTCCGTCATCAAAAAGATCAATAACTACATGGCCCTCACCACCACATCACTCCATTTCTTGGATGTACGCAACTACTTAGCTCCCAATTACAGCTACGATCAGTGGGTGAAGGCCCATGACTGTGCACAAACCAAAGGCAGGTTCCCTTACACCTATATGTCGACCCTCGACCGCTTGGAGGAAACACAGTTGCCACCCCGGGACGCTTTCTTTGACGATCTGAAGCAGGTGGAATGTTCGGAAGAAACGTACTGGGAACTACAGCAAGTATGGAATGACCAACATATGCAGACCTTGCGAGATTTCCTCATATGGTACAACAACTTAGATGTGGTTCCCTTCCTCGAAGCGGCCGAGAAAATGGTTCAACTGTTCCGGCATCAAATGCATGTCGACATATTCAAGGAGTGCTTGAGTTTACCGGGTCTCGCGCTTCGCCATCTTTTTCAAGATTGTCCTACATACTTTTCGCTGATACAACAAAAAGACGAGGACATGTATGATTGTTTAAAGCAGAACATCGTCGGCGGGCCCAGCCTTATTTTTCATCGCTACCACGAGAAGGACGTCACCACCCTTCCAAGTGGAAAACCCTGTGCCAAAATCATTGGATTCGACGCCAATGCCCTGTATCTGTGGTCCCTTGCCCAGCCCATGCCCAGCGGTCATTATACGCGCTGGTTGGCGGACGGCCGGCATTTCACACCTCAACGTACGCCGTACAAACATCTCGCTGACCAGTGGTTGGACTGGGAAGCCGATCGACGGGGAATTTATATACGACACCAAACCAACGCCACAGAGAAGCGGATATTTCTAAGAACTCTGGCGTTGAATGTATGTGGATATTGAAAAACTCAAAATGTCTTACGGAAGAGCTTGATGCTAAAGGTCACATACCGTACAGACATGTATCCACATGGGATTTCTCGAGTCTCTATACTACAATCCCTCATCAGAACCTTATTGACCGTCTAAGTTCATTAATAATATCTGTGTTCAAGAAAACTGACCGTAGATATATTAATGTCGGAAGCCATAAAGCATTCTTTAGCTCGACTACATATACCATTCATGGGATGTTTCTTTGTTTATAGACTTGCTTGAATTTCTCATTAAAAATATCTATGTGAAATTTGGCAACACAATATATCAGCAGCATATAGGTATTCCAATGGGTACTAATTGTGCACCCCTGTTGGCTGACCTGTATCTGTTCTCTTATGAATATGACTATATGCAGGCGCTTTCAAAAACTGATCCATTCAAAGCCCGTTCCTTCTCATTCACCAAACGCTATATAGACGATCTTCTCGCTGTGGATAATCGCTATATAAATGACGCAGTGAAGGATATATATCCACCTTCACTGGATTTGAAGGAAACTACAGATAGCCCTACAGGCACATCTTATTTAGATCTCTATCTCTATAAAAATGAAGCGGGCATTCTCTCTCGTCGACTTTATGACAAAAGAGATGATTACAATTTCGACATCGTAAACTATCCCTTTCTGGATAGTAATATTCCAGTGGGACCTGCATATGGCGTATACATATCTCGCTTAGTAGCATTTGCTAGATCCTGTGTTAAATGTGATGATTTTAATCAACGTCACAAAACATTGTTGCAGAAACTTATCAAACAGGGCTATTCCACCAAGCGCCTCCACTCAAAGTTTCTCAAATTTGGCGATACATATCGCATGCTGATAGCAAAATACGAACGTAGCGTGCAAGATCTATGGCGCTACGTTTCGTAACTTGTGTCTAATTCCGCTTAACCCGGGGCTAGGGGCCGTATGAACCCATGTACTTCAAGATCCTCATGGTAATCATATGAACAGTCACAATCAAAGCGAGACTGCGATACATCTCTTTTTTTTTTAGATGACGACTCTATAACGAATATTATGGATTAAGAATACTGATCAGCGATACGGATTTGATATTTTTGGAACATCATGATGTCTTGCCGGCATCATTGAAAACTGTTGACCGCTTCTCTCTTGCAGGAAACAAGCCTATGTGTATGCATACTATGATTGTCTTTTTGAATTTGGTGCTAATACTGTTATGTGGAAAATGGAATAGGTCTTTTGATTATGGACGCGGATATTCTCTAATGGACGACGGCTGGATTATGAATGACGCTTGTAATCGACGACTCCCCGTCGATGGGTTTGCTATTATCCACAATAAGCCCACCGTATTCCAGTTTTATGGCTGTTACTGGCACGGCCACCAATGTCCTTTCAGCGCTGGACGTTTCAACGAACGACGTGGGAAATCGGCAGAAGAACTACGGGCAGAAGTGGTGGAGAACGGAGATTACATCAAAGAGTTGGGGTACGATCTTATCGAACTGTGGGAGTGTGAATTTCACACCATGTGCCAGGCCCTCCCACACTTGCGCGACTTCCTTAAAGCGCGCGAGTACCCCCTCATTCGCTGACCATTCCTGACTCTGCCACAGCTTTTCGACGCCGTTCGTTCCGGGACCCTGTATGGATTTGTGGAATGCGACCTCCATGTTCCCGACAATCTCAAGCCACGATTCGCCCAGTGCCCGCCTATTTTCAAGAACACGCTGGTGAGTCGGGCTGACATTGGAGAGACCATGGGCGCCTATGCTGAGGAACAAGACGTACTTCAACAACCTCGTCGAATGCTGATTGGGAGCATGTGGGGAGAGAAAATCTTGCTGGGTACCCCGCTACTACAGTGGTACATGAGCCACGGCCTCGAAGTGACGCGCGTGTACCAAGTGATACAGTATATACCCAACGCCTGTTTTGCGCGGAATGCCCATACCGTCACGTCTGCCCGTCGTCAAGGCGATAGAGATCCCAGTAAGGCCATCATCGGTGAATCCTGGGAGTTGACGGGCAATGGCTATTATGGCAAAACGGTGACCAACCAAGACAAGCATGTCAACGTCAATATCTGTACTACGCCACAAGCGCGCAAAAAGATCAACTCGCCTCTGTTTCGGTCCGTCGACGTCATCGATGACGATACGTATGAAGTCACTTCAGCCAAAAAGACCATTCGTTACAACTTACCGCTCCAAATTGGATGTATGGTATACCAGTAGGCCAAGCTGAGGATGCTCCAGTTTTTATACGATTTCATGGGTGTGTATTTCGACCCATCCGATTGGCAACTCATGGAGATGGACACGGACTCTGCCTATATGGCCGTCTCTAATGCGGATTGGGAGTCACTCGTCAAACCTGAATTACGTGCGCAATATGAGGCAGAACGGGAACAGTGGCTACCTCGACGTGACCATTACCAGTACTACAAGCGGACGCCGGGCCTCTTTAAGCTAGAGTGGAGTGGAGATGCCATGATCGCCCTGTCGTCCAAAACATACTTCTGTTACGGTGGAGATGGAAACAATAAGTTTAGTTGCAAAGGAGTCAACCGGCGTGACCCGGCCATCGACAAAGCCCTCTACCTGGACGTGCTCCAAAGCCAGGCCAGTGCGAGTGGCACTAACCCGGGTCGTCGACCACCAAATGCGAACATACATCCAGAAACGAGATGCATTCACATTTTTCTACCCGAAACGGAAAGATGTTCCTGATGGAGTCAGTACGACGTACCTGGATTTGTAAATACTACATATATTGTCTTTGACGTCAGTGAACTATACCCGGACTTGTGAACTCTATGAACTCTAATGGACATAGATATTTGGACTCTAACTCGAATTACTCTCTATATACATTACACCATGAATTTGTTTGTGAACTTCATTCTTTTGAATTAGTACTCTATATACGTCAGTTCGATGACTTGGTCTGTGAACTATACTCCAATGTGATTTCTCTCTATATACGTGTCCACCTTAATTCTTGTTTGCACCAGTTTCACGTTCTTATATACTTGTATATACATTCTTGTTCACTTGTTCACGTTAATAAATATTCGAACTTCACTTGGGTCTTCATGAAGTTTTTTATTGAACAACAACACCACAAGGGAAACATGCGTACTAACCATGCTCCGGGCAGGTTATATGAAGGTCTTAACGCCTATGTTGATTTTCTGGGTATTGATGGGTTACATTGGACCCCGAGCACAGAAGAGTTCTAATTTTTCCTTAGACCTTAGACGTATGGAATGCATGTACTAGAACATCCGGGACCTTTTCACCATCCGGCCCGGCCCGGCCCGCCCCGGCCGCAGCGCGCGCGGGTTATCCGGAAATGCGCGGCATCATCGGAAGTGCGCGGATTATCCTAGGCCACTGATTGGTTATTCATTGACTGAATCCCCACATCGGGCATTCATGCTTACACAGAAAACACACAAGACAGGGTTTTTTTTTGGTGAGATCTCATTTTTTTATTCAGTGAACAAGAACAACGTGAGAACAACCACGTGAAAAAACTGAAGCCCAGAACAGGGGGCTTGTACATTGAAAGAACTGAAGCCCAGAACAGAGGGGCTTGTACATTGAAAGAATTCAAGCCCAGAACGGGACTAGTACATTGAAATGATAGGCGGCCCAGTCATATACGAGTACATCTCGGTCCTCGGCCTTGGTGTACTCGTCAAACATGTGGACGATCGTCTGCATGAAATGTCCCCGACATCGATGGTACAGGTAAAACAAGCAATATTGTCCGCACACACTACTGGTCAGGCTTTGCAACGTTTTGGTATTCCAACACCACGTCTCTGTGCCTTGAACCATGAAGTCTGTTAAATCGGAATGGAGGGGTGGTAGGCCGTACGGGTCAAAGTATTCGCCCTGCTCTTCTGTCAAGTACACGGCCACCCAGTGTTGACCGGGTCGATCCATCGGGTCTGTATTCAGGACGTAAGCAGCAGGATACACACGGTCTAATGGGAACACGTCTCGGGCGAACACTCCTTGAAAGACCATGCGTGTTCCTGGATCATTCTCCAGCACGGTGCGTATCTGGTCTGTATCCATGTTAGGTGGCAAAGTCACACAGGACGTTACGGCTTTTATCGATTTGAATAATGTTGTCAAAGTCAGCGTAGCAAATCACATTGATGGTTTTCGGTAAAGGTGTCCCGAAATGCAGTTCCAAGCGTAAGTTGCCTTTCTTGACGAGACTCAGTTGATGATCGTTGTCTAAGGTGGGAGTCAGATCGAAACAGAACAAGGTGTACCCTTTGCCGAAATCGTCTCGAATGATCATATTTCCCTCGTCTTGGTTGATTTGGCCAGTTGCTGTGAAGAGGTTCAGATAGCTCCGGATGTAATTGTCCGTTCCGTAATTAGGTTGTAAAGGCCGGTCCGGTACCTGTTGACCATCCACATGCAGGGCCACGAAATTGATGTTGAACGCTTTTAGGTTGAACGGATTCCTCGAGAGAGTCCCATTATAATTGACGTTCTCCACACAGGCTAAGGTTAAACGCTTGGGCAAATCCCCCAGGAACAGGTTTTCTTGATTGACAATCATATTGCCTTTAGGAACGCGAAAGACCTTGGTCTGTACTCGTCGAATCGGGTACTGGGCTGGTTTTTTCTCCAAGGCTCTGATGTGCCCCAACTGTACACCTGGGCTCGGTTTCACTTTGCGTACAAACAGACTTTCCTCTGGGATGACAATGTTATACTCGAGGTCCTCACTGGGGGCCATCAAGGCAAACGCAGGCGTTGCGCGCACTAGTCGTATTTCAAGAGGTATCGGTCCTGCATGAATAAGTCCGCATGCAGACGTCCCATCATATCGACCGATTGACTCTCTGCTGTGAAATCCACTCTCTCCGTGTGGCCGTCATTATCAGGACTCGCTTCCATCTTGCCTGGGGTATCTCGGTAGAACAACCGGGCTGTCAAATACGACTTTTTAGCGTCACGCCTGTAGGATAACAGTGTTTCGATGTAGGCTCGGTACGGGTACGTGTTCGTCGAAGCGCTCACCAGTTTATCACTGAGGGCTATATCCACTTGCTGGAATAGCGAATGAAGCCAGAGATTCACTGGACCCACGGGTGCATCTGCTTTGAGGACTGACCCATCTTTATTGGTGATTTTAGCTTTCACATATAGGTACGTGAATAATTCATGAACAGGGCCGAACTTATAAAATTTGAGGCAATATCTTTTGAGGATCTACATGATTGGAATACTGTGTCCAATGTTCATGTTTGTACACCAAAAAACAAGAGAGAAATTAGAACTTGTAGGTATGACTGTGTACTCTGGTATAAAACAAAAAACAAAAATCGAGATCTTGAATCTTCGACCCGAAACAGTAACCTTAAACTTCCCACCAAAACAATAAACCTACATATATTCGTCGAATGACATGTACAGAGGGCGGACGTCGTGGACTAACATCCACCAGCAGGATCCTAACATTTTCAGGTAATAAACTGAATCGATATGCAAGAGGTGAGAAAAGTTGACGACGTCTGGTGACTATAAATCAACCATATGACTCTACAGGAAAGCTTCTCTCGGCACCTTACATTCAGACCCGAGAATACGGTGGATTTTCGGACGTAGCCTTAGTATCTCAGCCTCGCTTTTGTTGCAGCTGTTCATGTGGAGACTATTAGTTATACGTCGCCCTTCCGGGGTAATACGGGATGAGATTTGGTTTCTCTCGCCATATTTTTCCGAGGCGCAGCCGAGGAAAAATATGGCGAGAGAAACCAAATCTCATCCCGTATTACCCCGGAAGGGCGATGTATAACGAATTTATCATATCTCAGAGCATTAAGCATCACTTTGGACTTCAAGGCCGACATAATGGAACGGACTTCGATCGGACTTGCACTGGTTTCAGAACGATCCACAGCATGCACCAGAAAAAATGAACACAAAGACAAATGTATCATTTTTACAATCCTCATCTTTAAAACGTACTAAGGGAGGAGCAAAGATAACGATAACATATACTGTAATCCGTGAACAATGAACTCGGTTTCCGTGTGAAATACCGGTGGGCTTCGGTGATAAAGAATGAACAATCTAACTTCAAATTCAGCTTCATCTCTTATGTTCTATTCTGAAAATCAGAAACGTATAAAATACTGGAACATTAAGCTTAATCTCAATTTCATATTTAATATTTAATAGCCATCGACGAGTATAATATCTAGATTATATACCTTTTGTTAATAAATACATCGAAAGACCCGTTCCGGATTCACATCTGTTGCGTGGATATGTAAGTTTCAAATACACGTGTGAACTGTTACATTTCCATTCTGTCTATAATTCAACACCGTGTCACTCGACAGTGTCACTTGTGTCATGTTTCCATAACATCACACAGGAGAAGGACCAACATGAACTGACTTAAATTTACAGTTCGAGAGAAAAATCGGAAAAATCAAACTGTCCTGCACAATTTGGCAGAAGTATAGGTATTTGCTTCATTTTCGCACGATCATGTTGATTGCATTTATTGTGCAGTTATTGAACATTGGCGCTGAGGGATTTGCGGCGACCAGGATAGCTGTGGGAATGTCACACGATGTGGGCGGGACAGCGGTGCTGTCGAATTCACAAAACAGCTGATTAAGATCAAAATCAAAGTCGTCGGCATGGCCTTCTGCTCGTACATCCTGGGTGTGTAACACGGCCGACGTGGCATCATTTGACGTGGGTGCAGGGTACTGAGAAGATGATGTCACAGTTTCTGCAGGATGGGGTTTGACAAGAACATTTACTGGAAGTGTATGCGTACCGGTATTCGTCTTTCGGGTTGAACCCATCGTGTCAGGAAAGGCTACTGACGCAACCGTGTGGCCCATTTGCAGTTTCTCGCCATCACTTACTCGCTGGTAAACCGACAGCGACGAGACAGATCTGTGATGCTGAATAGTTGTTTCTATACCAAGGATGGTGATGCCGGTTGCTCGTATACTGTGGTTAGTGTATGGTTCAGAAAGTTTCAGACGAGTGCCCAGGTTGGTCATGAAGGCTGCCAAGCGGTGTTTCCCAATAGGTTTGTTATAATACCAAACTTTATCGTCGTCGAGGAAACTATCAACCGGGTACCGCCACAAGCGATCACATTTCGGATGGAGTTTGGAGATATAACTTTCGAATGAAGCAACAGGACAGAACGGGGAACCTTCTTCTTCAGGCATGAATCCGGTAACACCCTCTTTTTGCTGGGCCCGGCGATTTTTTGTGAGTTCATCCTCCTTTTTTTTCACATACCTCTGCCCAGTTTTCGGGTCCCGCTTGATGATGAATGTGTTTTTTGTCATCTTTTCCATATTCTCCACTCCCCTTCTAAAGAAGAACAGACGTACATCGAACTGAACTTTATTTGCAAGCCCAGTTGGGGTTTTTGGGGACATGAGAACAGACTTGTAGAGTTTACAACGATCGGACTCGTTTATGGGCTCATAATGATCGGTGTCGCCTTTTCCAGATGCCTTCAACTCTGCAAGTGCGGTTTTGAAGCACTCGTTGGCTTCATTAAACTCCGAATTTCTAATCAAATCAAAAGTTTTCAAATACGGTGGGGCCTTCAGGTAACGATTCAGAGAATGTCGAAAGTTTTCGAGAGTGGATGTTTTGTACAATTCTCCGTCTTGTTTTCGGGCATCCAAATAAAAATGACTGAGTACCTCTGCTAACCTCTCGGCCGAGAATCCTTCGAATTCTTCACTCTGTCCCTTCTTCTTTCAGGTAATACTTCAAAGTTCTGGCGGACGCTTCGTTCGATTTTTTTGTGTTGCTGGGAATAATATTAGCCCGCTTTTCAACAACTTCATCGTCCGTGTGAGACGCGAAACGTTTGCCTGATTCAGCCATTTTGTTTAGCAGACGATGGAATCTAGTGAACACCTGTTCGTTGCCCTTGGCGACGGGGGTATACAATATATATTCGACCAGCAAGTTGACAATACAGCATCACACATGAGGTCTGTCAGCCAATCAAAAGTCTACATGCTTCTCTGAGATATGATAATATGAAGTATCCACACGGCACCTAGCACCGACTTAATCGGAATTACATACACTTGCTTGGGAGCTGTGTTGACAGATCAGCTCAAACAAATAACTCAACTGAGGTTAATGGATGCATTGAGGACATCTGGTGGAATAAACGCTCTAATATAGGGTAAACATGATAAATCCAAGAATACCCTATTTCCTGCTTCTAAGTCATGAGGTACTGAACTGGCAATTTTGTGCTACTGGCATGAGCCTTAGCATACTACTTCTTCATGATGAAACATGTCCAATATGATGGGAGAGTCATCGTTACGGTATGTTTGTCTTTTATCGTGTGCATTTACGGGTGGTAAAGGAAATGGAATCGAAGACCAATCGAACTTCAATCAGGACATTATTAAATGTCTGTGTGGGTTCATTCAGTTTATGCGGATGCGGGACGATATCCACATTGAACTTGAATCTCAACCAATATAATAACACTATACGATATTAGATACTAGATCTGGTGATTCTTTTAACGAAGAAAGACTTCATCTCCCGCTGCGCATTGCCATTCCTTCTAAATGAAAAAAAATAGCTGATTCAGTTAATTTGTGAATTCCTGAAATCTGATCATTATACCGGATTCTGTATACCGGAAATAAAATAAGAGACAGAAGAGTAAAGCTATAAGGTATTATTGTCTTCTGAAATGTTCGTTATTCTATCCATGGTGAAACATTTCGAATACAGTATACAATATACAGAATCCATACAATGCGATGTTATGCGTACAAGCGTAAAATTTTCTACCTTTCGACTAAAGAAGTTCCCGGTCTCCAATGGGCGTTTGATGCCCCACTTTTATTCAATTTCATATAGGTTACCTCCAATGACTCGAGATATATCCTGTCACGACCTTTCGACTAAAACTGTGGCCTTATACCGGGAATACAGGTTGGACAATTTCATATTCTCGACCACCAGTAAACGCATATGGAAGGCCAAATGTCCAAATAATCAGAAACTCACAGTTATTGAATCGAAAACCTAAGTTTTCAAACAGAAAACTTAAGTTATCAAACAGAAAACCATGGTTTTCGAATCGAAAACTTAGGTTTACGGTCGAAAACCTAGGTTATCTACCACACAACCCCGAGTTTCTATTTCTCAACACCGAAAATCACAGTTGTGATTAGAAAACTTAAGTTATCGAACCGAAAACCTAGGTTTTCGAATTGATAACTTAAGTTTACGGTCGAAAACCTAAGTTATCTAGCAGACAACCCCGACTTTCTCTTTTATTGGACACTTTCTAATCGATAACCTAGGTTTTCGAATTGATGGTTGTCGTGAAGTGAAACTCGACATTCTAACTTAGAGTTTCGATATCCGGGTACTTTGGGTTTGGCGCCTTTTCCGATTGTTGACTAATCAGAAATGCAGAGAGAACCACGTGGCGAAATTAATTATACGGAATCAAACTGCTCACACAGATAAAACATTCACCGTATGCCTGTAGTAATCGCTGTTGACCCAGAGACAGCTTGTGTGTCACCGAAGTATTTGCCAAAGTAGCTATCTACATATCACTGAATGTGCTTTGCTGGTGTGAATTACATTGACCTGTCTTATGTCGGTCAGTCAGCTTGACCGGATAGCTGAATTTCAACTAGATTATTTCCCCCAATTCAGTCTGCAGTATATATATATAGCTATTAAACTTAAAGGACTAGTTCTGAGTATCAATACCCAGTCTTTGATAATGCTTGTATAAACTAGGCTCGGACATACAGGATAGTCTACATTGAATAAATAATCTCCGTTATCCTTTTGTTGAATACATGTTGATTTTGTGGTTCTGTCTGACGTTATAATCAGTCAGCATGCGGGAGTGGGCGCGAAACCCATAGTACCCGAATGTCGAAACTCGAAGTTAGTTAGTCGAGTTTCACTTTACGACAATCGCAAATTCGAAAACCTAAGTTATCGATTGATAACTTAAGTTTTCTACACGAATGTCCAAAAATAAAAGAGAAACTCGAAATTGAAAGAGAAATTCGGGGTTGTCTGCTGGATAACCTAGGTTTTCGACCGTAAACTTAAGTTATCAATTCGAAAACCTAGGTTTTCGGTTTGATAACTTAAGTTTTCTAGTGACAACTGTGATTTTCGGTGTTGAGAAATAGAAACTCGAGGTTAGGAAAAGAGAAACTCGGGGTTATGTGGTAGATAACCTAGGTTTTCGACCGTAAACTTAAGTTTTCGATTCGAAAACCATGGTTTTCTCTTTGATAACTTAAGTTTTCTGTTTGAAAATTTAGGTTTTCGATTCAGTAACTGTGAGTTTCTGATTATTTGGACATTTGGCCTTCCATAAACGCACAGGCCCCAGTGTCTGGACAGTAGAATTTAAATTCAGTATAATTTAAATAATTTAATTTTTTTTAAGTCATCCTATAATCCTCTCTGTATTAATTATTTAAATTATACTGAATTTAAATTCTACTGTCCAGACACTGGGGCCTGTGAGTAAACGTTAAATACCCTTTTTGACTTCCATCCAATATTGAGTTGCCCGTCTTAAACTGTTTTTTTCTCTTTTAGGTTATCCACATTGCCCCCAATACTAGCCTGACATTTCGATCAAAACTGTGACCGCACGGACTAAATAAATCAACAAACAAACAAACAAACAAACAAATAAAAAGACCCGGTTAATAAAACTCTAGTTAGATGGCATGCGAGAAATCTGAGAAATAGGGAGAAATGAGTTCAACAAGCACCAATCCCCCCGGACCCGATCTATGGTTGAGTCATCCGTCCGGTGACCATCACATTATACCACGAACTGATTATAGATTACCAGACGTGATTGAATCTCACAGCAAACGGTCCCGATTGTCTCGCAGCCTCTGTGTGTACTTCTGCAGAGGGAATCCAAAAGTGTAAAATCAAGGAAAGCCTGGGCACATCTATCAAAAGATAACTATATCAGAGTAAACTCGTAAAATTTTCTATATTTATTCATTTGGGGAGAGGGAGAGTTGTATGCGCATATTATTGTACCAAACTTGCTTTCCAATACATGTGTGTAGCATCAATATTTAAAGAAGATATTAGAGAATTGATTGCACTCGAACGCGAAGAGTTTTATCATAGTCGATAAATTTGGCCAATTATCTTCGTTACCATGGAGATGCCCTCGGTCGTACATTTGTTACCTCCATTGTGTAAATCATATCTGACCGTAAATTAAGTTCATAAACATACCGATCTCTGCACAATGCCCACGAGATACTCCAGGTCTCAATCTAGGTAAACCGAAATGATAAATCAGGGGAATACTGGTATTCACGCGGAATACTGGTATTCTCACGGAATACTGGTATTCTCACGGAATACTGGTATTTTCACGGAATACTGGTATTCTCACGGAATACTATATCGGAGTTTACTGAGATTGTTATCAGACTCACTTCACCAAGTGAAAGTATCTCCACAAGGCGCAACTTTCTTTATTTTAAATTCCATATTCGCAATTGAATCTTGACTACGGTACGACATTTTAGTGTGACTAACGTCACAGGACCTACGAAGTAGGGTTTGATATGATTTAAGTGTGTGCTTGACCTAAGACATGTTTTTACCAATTTCGAGTTTTATAGCTGATGGGGAAATCCTCCTGAGGTTAGTGCACAGGTTGAATAAGTGTAGCATCATGTAAGCTCCCAGAATATATTCTTATATGGTCTGAATCTCGAATGACCATGCAGGCTTCCTGGTATCTTCCTGAAAATTTTAATTAAAATATAAGTAGTATGTCCACGAGATTTAAAGCCAACTTTTGCCGGGGGAGATAACTCTTGCATCCACCAGGGGGCGCTGTTTCCAGGTTAAAGTATAGAAAGCGCTCATGCACGCCTTTGACCTCTGTGGCGGTAGGTGGCGGTCACGTGGCGGTCATGGGCATGTATTCTTCCGCGGTGATGCGGTCTGGCGGTGATGCGGTCGCGGGAAAAAGCTTCCGCGGAGAAAAACTAGTCCCTAGACTTCAAATACGCTGCATGGTCCGATTGGGTCGAGTGAGGTATCAAAGTGAAGCATTCGTGAAGGGGCATCCAGTCATGGGTGGGTGCATGTAAAATTAGGATTTTTTCTCGAAACTATAAAAAGCGGAACACGGACTTTACCCCTAAAATAGGGGAAAACACCTATCAACCCTAGCCAAAAGGGCTAATATCGGTCCCCGGGCTTATTGGGACCTGCCTATCAAGTCAATGGGGTGGGTGCATGTAAAATTAGGATTTTTTCCCGAAACTATAAAAAGCGGAATACGGACTTTACCCCTAAAATAGGGGAAAACCACTATCACCTCTAGCCAAAAGGGCTAATATCGGTCCCCGGGCTTATCGGGGCCTGCCTATCAAGTCAATGGGGTGGGTGCATGTAAAATTAGGATTTTTTTCCGAAAATATAAAAAGCGGAACACGGACTTTACCTCTACAATAGGGGTCTGTATCATACAATATAAGGGAAAATGCCTGTATGGGGTATGGGGATGGTCATTTTTTTTTTTCGTGGGCTTTACTATGGGTTGTGGGGTCTCGTTTTTCTCGTCTCGCCGAGAAAAACACGATGGGAGGGGTCCCGGAGCGAAGCGGTGAAATTTTTGGGAAAAGTCACCGAGGTCTGTATATAGGCCCATAGGCTGGCCATGGGGGGTATAGGTCCAACCTGGGAAATTCACACACGTTCATTGTGATATGGGTTGCTTGGATTTGTTTATCACGTCTCGTCATTTAGAACACGATGGGAAGGGTCCCGGAGCGAAACGGTGAAATTTTTGGAAAAAGTCACCGAGGCCTGGGTAGGCCCATAGGCCTATACTGCATGGCTATGGGTGTATAGGTCAATACGGGGTGGACGTTTTGGGATCTAGGTGGGCCATTAATGGTCCGATGGGGTCGAGTGAGGTATCAATGTGAAGCCTATGTGAGGGGGCAACCGATGGGGTGGGTGTGGGGTCGGTTCTGCGCATGCGCAATAGACAAAGTGTATGGAAATAGACGTTTTGGGATCTAGGGGAGCCACTAGTGGGCCGATTGGATCGAGTGAGGTATCAATGTGAAGCCTATGTGAGGGGGCATCTGGCGGGGTTGAAATATCGTCACTCTGCGCATGCGCAGTGGACAAAGGGTATGGAAATAGACGTTTTGGGGTCTAGGTGGGCCACTAGTGGGCCGATGGGATCGAGTGAGGTATCCATGTGAAGCCTATGTGAGGGGGCTAGACTAGGGTGTCGTTTCCATTCTGCTGCGCAGGTCACGTGGGTTGTGACGTCACTTCCGGGTTTCACCTCCAAACCCAGAAGAGTTCCAATGTTCCCTTAGACGTCCGGATGTTCAACCTCCGGGGTTTTTCCGCCCCGGCCCGCCCCGGCCGCAGCGCGCACGCGCGGGGGTGATCTGATGCCGCAGCGCGACGCGCGCGGGTTATCCGGAAGTGCGTGGGTGAATCCGCAGCGCGCGCGCATGAAGACCCTCATACATACCCCAATGCAGGCGCAGACGTGAAGTGCCCGGATGATAGACACGGACGTCACCGAGAAAAACACATACAACTCGTCACATACAGTCGCCCTCCTCAAGACCCTCATACATACCCGAAAAGATACGGACGTTACCGAAAAGACACGGACTTTACCGAAAAGACACGGACGTTACCGAAAAGATACGGACTTTACCGAAAAGACACGGACTTTACCGAAAAGACACGGACGTACCCGAAAAGACACGAAGGTGAACCACATTGTGGAAAACCCCCACAGACAGGTCAGTACATGTCCTACCATGTTCACAGGTACGCCCGATTCACGCATAATAAAAGGATTGATCTGTAATCTGTGTTGTTGTTGCTCTCTTTTTTGGACTAACCCATCAGAATATTACGTATCACGGACTACACCCGTAGAGCTACGTCTAGGCGCGCATGTGTGACATGGTCTATAAAACACGTCTCTCTGGATCCTACACCTCCATTTCTACGGTTGCAGAGCCATGACGGACACCCGTCCCTATGCGACTCGCATTTTACAGCATGCGACCGTGGTTAATTCACTCACGGGTTACCGAGCAGTGGTTCGGTCCATGTTTTCAGATGGCGACGACAACGAGGGGCGACGCCAGATCCTGAACGAGTTCACAGAAGCGGTCCTCGACAGAGTGCACTCGATGGAGAGGTGTGCCATCACTCACCACTACTGGACTATGACAGCCATCCTTGATGCTCGGGCTATGGACCACGAGCGCTCACGCCGGAATCAGCGACGGTTGGTTGGCCTAGTCATGGTCTGTGCCCTATTGATCCTGGCGCTGTGGCATTGACAGTAGGACCTGACTATAAATACGAGGGTCAGACACAGTGTGCGTCATTCAACGATCGTCATTGGGTCAACCATGTCACCAGTTCTACGAGCCATCCTTCCCCTTACACCCCGGGTGGGGTTACACGTCTATGAAGATAAAGTCACCCTCGTGGAAGACCGTGGAGATGTTTGCTGGTCGCGCGCTGAGACCGTATCGAATACGGTTACGCTACACCGTGACGGCTGGACCAAATTTAAACGGGTGTTGAGCGGCGAGCTCGACGGACACCTCATCCACATAGATAATGCCATCTACGTACACCGTGGACCCTTCTTCCCACGCCTGGGCCGCTACCAAGACCCTACGCGAGGCTTCACCCTAGACCCCGATCTGTGGACAGCCTTCGAGAAAGTGGTGCCTATCGTGGACCAGCTGTTTACACCGGACGAGCGGTCATCAGACGAGTTGGAGTGGGCTCGTGCCCTGAGAGAAGCAGCGGCAGAACCCAACGAACAAATGTCTAGCCATGAACCAGACGACGATGCCATTGATTACCCGGCTAGACTCAGTCAGCCCAGTGACATGACCACCCGATCCTTTGATCTCACGGGGTTCTCCCTATAAATACGAGAGACAGTCAAATCTGGTACCATTCACGTACTGACCATGACGGAGCATATAATACTGGCGTATCTCAGCTTGACCCCCGAGGTTTTCCTGCACGTTTATGCGGATACGGTCGATATCATGGAGGAGGTGGGAGACATCTGTGATGCGGACCCTACACAACCGTGCCCGGCCCACATTCGTCTGTCTCGGGAGGGCTGGACCAAATTCAAACGGGTGTTGTCTGGTGAACTGGACGGCGACCTCATCCACTTGTGTCACGATGTGTACATCCGACGCGGCCCTTTCTTTGCTCGGTTGGCTCGGCTAGATGGGGGTACAGTGCATTTTACCCTTCACCCTGACCTATGGTCTGCATTGGAAGATGCCGTGGTAGATGTGGATCAAGTGCTTATCAAGCGGTCATCAGACGTGTTGGACTGGTCATTTACCATGGACACTGTGGAAGCCAACGAAGAAAATCAGAAAGAAACTCCGGCCCAAGATATACCCGTTATAAATAAACGATAGAGCCAGGGTCCATCATCATTTGTCAACATGAAGCGCTGGGAGAAGGTGTTGGATAACTTATACTACAGTCCCGACAGTCCGGCGGCCTATAGTGCATTGTCGGCTCTCTATCGAGCGGCCAAACCCCAGGGGATACAACGTGCCCTAGTCCGAGATTGGTTAAGAAAACAAGACACCTATACCTTACATCGATCTGTCCGTCGCCATTTTCTACGGAATCGGGTCATCGTGGGAGGAATAGATGGCCAGTGGCAAGCGGAAATGGTCGATATGAGCGCCTTTGCCAAACACAACGATGGGAATCGGTATATCTTGACGTGCATCGATATCCTATCCAAGTATGCGTGGGTGGTACCCATCCGGACGAAAACGAGGGCGAATCTCATAGCGGCGTTCAAAGATATCTTCAAGACCGGGCGCAAACCTTTGTATTTGCAAACCGACGAAGGCACGGAATTCCTCAACAGACCGTTCCAACAGTTTCTGAAAGCCCAGAAGGTGTTTTTCTTCCACACGTACAACGAGGCCAAGGCTTCCGTGGTGGAAAGGTTCAACAGGACATTCAAAGGCCGTATGTATAAATATTTCACCTATAAGAATACAGGCGGTACATCGATGTTCTCCCGAAACTTGTGAGTGGTTACAATCGAGCCTATCACCGGAGTATAGAGAGAGCCCCCATTACCGTGACCCAACGCAACGAAGCCCAAGTCCGGCGTGTCTTGTACCCCATACAATCGCAACGAGCACCGAAGGAGATGTTCAAGGTCGGGGACCCTGTACGGATCAGTAAAGTCAAGGGCAAGTTCGAGAAAAGTTACTTGCCCAACTGGAGCGATGAGCACTTCCTGATTAAACAGCGCCTACCCCAACAGCAGCGAGTCTATGAACTGGAAGATCTTCAAGGGGAACAGTTGCTAGGGACGTTTTACGAGATGGAATTACAGCCTGTCGTAAAAACAAAGCAAGACTACTACACGGTGGAGCAGATTTTGAAAACGGAACGTCGACGTGGCAAACTGTTTCATTTCGTGAAATGGCAAGGCTGGCCCAGTTCCTTCAATTCCTGGGTCGCAGCCAACCAGGTGAAACGACTATAAAGCCAGACACCACTACCGTCATCCTTCATTCCACGTCCGACCACGGTGCTATGGACAAGCAGCAGCTGCTTCTGAACACAGCGTCTCCCAAAACGCGCAAAGCGCAAGTGGGCTTTGTGGTGATATTGCTAACCCTGCTGAGTGTGTTGTACGGAGGTGTGTTTTACGACGTAGCCTATGTCAGCACGTTACTTAACCAACTGAGAACCAGCCATCAGTGAAACCGGTCTACAGAAAGCACCAGTCAACCCCGTATCGAGCCCAGTCATCACCACACCACGTGTACAAGCCATAACGAGCTCCACACCGAGTATACAGTCAACACCTACACCAAGTACACCCACTACGTCTGAAAACCCACCGGATTTCATCCCTCACAGTGAACAGACAACGACGACCAACGTTGTTCCCACCACCATCATCACTCGCAGTGAACAGACAACGACGACCGACGTTGTACCCACCACCACCACTCCAGTTCACTCGTACCAAATTTACAAGAACGGGTTACCACGACAGCGGATACACCTCGAACCATGGACCCTCGGTGGCAGCATCCCTTCACTTGCGTCATCGCAGGACCGACGGGTTCCGGCAAAACGCACTTCGTCCGGAAGCTCCTTCAACACGCCGACAGCATGATCACCCCACTCATTGCCCGAGTTGTGTGGTGTTACGGAGAATGGCAGGCAGCGTATGCAGCAATGCCCCACATCACGTTCGTGGAAGGCCTACCCAGCCTGGCCGATTTGGAACCCGACACCTTGGTGGTTCTGGATGATCTCATGGCGGAGACGGATGCGCGGGTCACCCAACTCTTTACGAAAGGCAGCCACCATCGACGGCTCAGCATCATCTACATTGTGCAGAATCTGTTCAGTAAAAAACAAAGAACATCGGAACATCAGCTTAAATGCCCACTACATGGTGGTCTTCAAAAACCCGAGAGATACCACTCAACTGCTGCACCTGGCGAGACAGATGTATCCCGGCCGCACACCGTTTGCGTTGGAAGCCTTTAAAGATGCGACAACCCCTCAGCATGGGTATATGCTCTTCGACCTCAAGCAAGCCACCCCCGACCACCTTCGACTACGCACCGGCATCTTTCCCGGAGAGACTCACCACGTGTACATGCAAAAATAATGTAAACACACCCACAGTGGCTCCCCCAGCTGGGGTATGTGTGTTTGATGATGGGGATAATAAAAGAATGAATACCACATCATGGTTGATTTTTGTCTCTGTTCTCTGAGATAGATAAAAAGGGTAGGGTTGTGGGTTCTAGCATTAGTTGTACATGATGTCTCCGTGTATTGGAGACGGCCTCACCCAAGTTGGTCCGAACCATTGTACGCGGTGCAGACCCCGCTCTCGTGTGCTGTCTGTGTGAGATTGGACTCAATATCTTAAAAGGCAACGTACCACTGACTCCGGCTCAGAAGGCGAAGTTGGCTAAGCATAAGACAGGTCTGCGAACCCTAGTCCAGAAGCGAGTCTCTCAAACACAAAAGAAAAAGGTGTTACAGAAAGGCGGCTTTCTCGGGGCCATCTTAGCACCGTTGGCCGCTTCGGTGTTGGGTCCAGTATTGGGTGGACTCTTCGACCGACAATGTACCACACGAAAAAATGGTCCTCGTCGAACCACGGTTCCTTCAAAACCTTCAATCGCCCTACCCTGTCCCACCTACGGTGAAGACCATAAACACCCTCGATGGAGAGATGCAACAGATCTTACAGAGACCGGGGTTAAGCGACAGTGAGAAAGTACAACGGTACAATGAGACGCTTCAACGGTACATGACGTTCATGGGCCAATACAGAACCCTCTCTACCCCACCACCACCACCACCACCACCACCACCACGTGACACACCGCCGACCTCAGCACCGCTCCAACAGCCGCCATTACCAGGGGTACCACCCACAGCCCACAGTGGGTGGAAGACGAAGTCCTGAAGAGTGTACCTGCATCGTTCAAGAAACAAGCTGGCCTGGTATTACAACGGATGAAACAGAATCCTAACATGACTTGGAATGATAAAGGCGAACTACTGGTACAGAATCAGGTGATCCCAGGCACTCACATGACGGATTTAGTGAATGACCTGATGCGTAAACGCAGGTCGCACACGGATCCTCGAGGATGGGAGGTCTTCTCTCAAGGCTTGAAAGACATGCATGTACCACAGGAATTGGTGGGGAACCCCACCGCTGGGCCTGCAGCGAACCCAGCAATCGCCGAGTGGCCCACTACCCCCAAAGAAACACCACCACAACGGGCACCTTCTTTTCAGGCCTTTAAAAGACCACCCTTGATCAGGACACCCCACATCTCCAGAGCCGTGACACGTAGCAAGTCACCGCGACGAACACGACGCCGGACACAACCGCCCAAGGCCTGGAACACCTATTAAAACCAACAGCAGCAGCAGGACAACAGTTCGCTGGATGTGTTTCCTGACAACACCGTGGCCAAGTACGTGACCCAGTTACCGCAACCGTTGCATTTACCTGGGCGCTGGGAATGTGGCCTCGTGGATATCCAATACCCTTACTCGTGGTACAACGTGCTAGCCAATGAAGTGTGGTACGAGGTGACCTACGAAGGAAAAAACACCCGACTCACCCTCCCCGAAGGCCAATACGATACTCCCAAGGAGTTCATGGGTGGGCTGTCAAGACTGTTGCATTATAAGGCTCTACGGGAGGTCACGAATACTTCAAAACCCATCAAATCCTATCCCTTCAAGAATCACGTGGACTTCGATTACAACGCACACAACGACAAGGCACAGCTTATCGTCACCGCCAACGCGAGTGTCGCACTGAGTCCTATCCTACAGCAAATGCTGGGTTTCGATCTACAGACGTTCGCTGGTCCCACCGCCCACCAAGGCGAGATCCCGATGGATATGAAGTCGGGTATGTACGGACTCTACGTCTACTCGGACGTGGTGGACAACCACATCGTGGGGGATATCAACACACCTCTGTTACGGGTGGTCCCCATTAAAAAGACGTATGGAGATCGTCACCCACAGTTTCACCCACATGCTCTACCTGCCCGTACGACAAACCGACATCAACACGATCACGGTGGATATAAGAGATGACACGGGACGACCGGTGGCATTCGAACGCGGGAAGGTGGTGCTGACACTTCATTTTCGACAAGCACGTGCTCCCCACTTTGTATAATGAAGGTGCCTTACGAGTGCGATGCACGCAGCTATATGGACTATTATGCCCAACAGGCCGGCGGTGGCCTTCCGGTCTTTAGTGGTGCACGCATGCAACGAGGACATGGGCTGGGGAACATACTGGGGAGCATCGTCAAAACGTTCCTGCCCTTGGTGACGCGTGGGGTGAAAGCAATCGGCAAACAAGCGGTACGCAGTGGACTGCAAGTCGCCGGTGATGTCTTGGGGGTACGGCACCCAAAGAAGCCTTGAAACGGCGGGCCAAAGAAGCAGGAGGCGCCTTGGTGGCCAAAGCACAACGCACCGTAGGGAATAAAAGACCTGCACCACGGAGACCACGCACCAGTCGACGACCGACCCAGCGACGACGCACATCGAAGACCCAGGATATCTTTTCTTAAAACATGTCCTTGATCCACGCAGAGTCCTGCCCCTCCACCAACAGTGAGTTTGATTTGTGGACCGTCCCGCCCACACAGACCAGTGCCGAACAAGGATTATGGGTGGAGCATCTCCCGCTCTCGAGCATCAACGAAACAGGGCCCATCGAGTTCACCATCAGTAATGGGGATACGGCCTATGTGGATTTAGCCCGTACATACTTGTATGTGAAAGCCAAGATCGTCAATGGAGATGGCTCCAGAATCGTCGACCAAGCAACGGTGGGCCCGACAAATCTCTGGCTGCACTCGATGTTTCAACAGGTGGATATATTTCTCAGCGACAAACTCATCAGTGACTCGACCAACACGTACCCCTATCGAGCCTACATCAAGACACTGTTGTCGCATGGGCGAGAGGCTAAAAAATCTCAACTGACAGCCGCTTTATTCTACCAGGACACAGCCCAGCACATGGGCGTAGAGAACGACAATGTGGGATATAACAAACGGAAGGCTTTGACCGCGAACGGCGTCTCGGTGGATCTCATGGGTCGACTGCACGCAGACATGTTCATGCAAGACCGGTACCTGTTGAACAAGATCCCCATCAAAATCCGACTGATACGGGCGCCTCCGGCCTTCGCCTTGATGGCCACTAACGTAGACGGGCATGCAGCTGACTATAAGATTGTCATCCAAGACGCAGTCCTGTACGTCCGAAAAGTGAAACCGAATCCAGCCGTTCAATTGGGACACCTCAAAGCCTTGGAAACAAAACCAGCCCAGTACCCTATCCGACGTGTACAAACCAAAGTGTTCTCTGTGCCTGCTGGAAATATGAGCACCAACAAAGAAAACCTGTTCCTGGGGGAACTACCCAAGCGATTGATCCTGGCCTGTGTGGAAAATACCAGTTTCAGCGAAGCCTACCCAGAGAACCCGTTTGACTTTAAACATTTCGGCATCAATTTTGTGGCCCTGCATGTGGACGGACAACAGGTCATAGCCACGGCCTTAACACCGAACTTTGGGCGCGCGAATTTCATTCGAGCCTATCAGAGCCTGTTTACAGCCACCGGTCAAATCAACCAGGACGAAGGGAATATGATCAGTCGGGAGGACTACGCGAACGGATACACGTTGTTCTGTTTCGATTTGACCCCCACCTTAGAGAACGACCATCAGCTGGCCCTCGCCAAGCAAGGTAATTTACGGTTGGAAATCCACTTTGCACGAGCCCTCCGGAGCACCGTCAATGTGATCTGCTATGCCGAGTTTGACAACATCATTCAAGTGGACAAATCGCGCAACGTCCTGTGTGACTTCTCCACCTAACATGGATACAGACCAGATAACCACCGTGCTGGAGAATGACCCAGAGACACGTATGGTTTTTCAAGGGGTGTTCGCCCGAGATGTGTTCCCATTAGACCGTATGTATC
>JAVTVY010011616.1:0-56278 GCA_036873755.1 Hanleya hanleyi
AATGCAATTAGCTAGCTCACTCAAACTAAACTGTGATAATGTGCAATTAACTGGCTCTCTCAAATACCCCTGATCAGTGATAGGTTGGACACACATAAACTATGTAAGTATGTCCCATTACTAAACTGTGATAAAATGCAATTAAATAATTCTCTCAATCATCCCAGATCAGTGATGTTAAATACATGTACTGGGAATACATAGGTCGCTGTGTGAAGTCCGATCACCTATACTATGTGTAGGAAGGTTGGACACACATAAACTATGTATATAGGCCCCAACTAATATGTGATAAAATGCAATTAGCTAGCTCACTCAAATCATTGATATTACATGTACTCAGAATACATAGGTCGCTGTGTGAAGTCTGATCACCTATACTATGTGTAGGAAGGTTGGACACACATAAACTATGTATATAGGCCCCAACTAATATGTGATAAAATGCAATTAACTAGCTCACTCAAATCAGTGATATAACATGTACTCAGAATACATAGGTCGCTGTGTGAAGTCCGATCATCTATACTATGTGTAGGAAGGTTGGACACACATAAACTATGTATGTAGGTCCCATAACTAATCTGTGATAAAATGCAATTAACTAGCTCACTCAAATCAGTGATATAACATGTACTCAGAATACATAGGTCGCTGTGTGAAGTCCGATCACCTGTACTCTGTGTAGGAAGGTTGGACACACATAAACTATGTATATAGGTCCCAACTAATATGTAATAAAATGCAATTAACTAGCTCACTCAAATCATTGATATTACATGTACTAAGAATACATAGGTCGCTGTGTGAAGTCCGATCACCTATACTATGTGTAGGAAGGTTGGACACACATAAACTATGTATGTAGGTCCCATAACTAATCTGTGATAAAATGCAATTAACTAGCTCACTCAAATCAGTGATATAACATGTACTTAGAATACATAGGTCGCTGTGTGAAGTCCGATCACCTATACTATGTGTAGGAAGGTTGGACACACATAAACTATGTATGTAGGTCCTATAACTAATCTGTGATAAAATGCAATTAACTAGCTCACTCAAATCAGTGATATAACATGTACTCAGAATACATAGGTCGCTGTGTGAAGTCTGATCACCTATACTATGTGTAGGAAGGTTGGACACACATGAACTATGTATGTAGGTCCCAAAACTAAACTGTGATAAAATGCAATTAACTTGCTCACTCAAATATTTCAGATCAGTGATATTAACAGACAATTATGCCATATGTATACAGTAATATTTCATCATACAGCAGTAAGCTAAAAAAAAAAGTTAATAATAATCATGATAATCATTTTGCATCTTGAAGTTTTCATTCCTTAGATGAGGAGTGTTATGAGTCTAACATCAGTTGAAAAGGAGGCATCAAACTTATTGTAGGTGGTACCATCTTGGATGTTACTAAACCTCCCCAGACTCCCCTTCCCCATTATTGTAACCCCTGTTACTTGTGGTTTCTGTGATTCATGAATTGGTAGAATTCAATGTTTACATATTAGCTTTTCATATCTTTAGTTGTTCATTTGATTGCAAACAGTCTAGTGTTTATTTAGAGCATTCATAAAGTTAGACCGCGGTTCACAGTTCCTTATTCGTCATCCAGCGACTCATAGCCGCACCCCAAGCAGCGCCCCCTGGCGTCAGATTTGGGATACAAATATGCAAAGATATCAATACCACATGAACTCTTGTATATAGATGAAGCTAGGTATTCGTATTGTTAGAAATCAGATCTGTTATTAGATTATATCCGAATATGATTTAAATATATTAATTTTATTTCAATTAGTGTGTATTTGTTGATGCATGTTCTGAAATATCCTTCACTTTCTTACAGGTTGATATACTTTTCACTGATGACTGCTTTTCACTGATGACTGCAAGAAATAACACTGGGATGTAACTTGGTTGCTCATATGGTTCCGATGTATTTGCAAGAATTTAGAATTTAACTAAATCTGCAAATACATGTACAATTTGCACCACAACAATCCGGTGCAGATTTCATTTAAATCTGCATCTGGATGAACGTTAAACCTTGATGTGTTTGTACGTTTAACCTTGATGTGGTTGTACGTTGAACTTATTTCTGAGAAAACATTGAACCTGAATCTGGTTATAGGTTGAACCAGTAATTGGTTATAGGTAACACCAAATTTTGGTTAAGGGTTTTCCATGGTTAAACGTTGAACCAGAAACTGGTTCAACGTTTACCTTTCAGTTCAACGTTACACCTTTTCGTGGTTGAACGTTTAACCTCATTTCAGTTCAACGTTAAACCTTGATGTGGTTGTACGTTTAACCTTGATGTGGTTGTACGTTGAACCTATTTCTGAGAAAACATTGAACCTGAATCTGGTTATACGTTGAACCAGTAATTGGTTATAGGTAACACCAAATTTTGGTTCAGGGTTTTCCATGGTTAAACGTTGAACCAGAAACTGGTTCAACCTTTACCTTTCAGTTCAATGTTACACCTTTTCGTGGTTGTACGTTTAACCTCATTTCAGTTCAACGTTGAAATTTGCTTGGTGCTACGTTGAACCAGTTTATGGTTGCAACCGAGTTACATCCACTTTATGGTTGAACGTTTACTCAGCGTTTTTACAGTGTAATTGACAGAACAGCCGATCTGTTGTTTAGAGCCGCTGTTACTTCCGCTGTGAGAATTTTGACTTCGCCTAGCCTGGTACCCTGACTTACTGTTGCAGTACTTATATATACGAGTTTGCTAGGGAACCCCAGAGAGCCTCGTTCTGCGTTTTGCTGTACCGGGATTTCTTTTTCAAGATTTCAGTGGACGTGGCACTCGTTGGCAGTTTATATTATTGTGTTCCATCCAGCAAAGGTGCTTTTGTGTTTCAAATTCTTAATGTATGGCCGTAGTGATGTAGGTCTACAAGGTGTCAACCACTGAGGCATATTAACACGGTAATAAGACGACAAAGGTGAAGAAAGAAAGACAGGGAAGTCGCTGTTTGAACAACAACAACAACAACAAGTTGAACAGCTGTTACATCGGAACAAGGCAAGTACCAGTAAGTATATATGCCTAGATGAACAGGTCAGAAAAAGAACTAACTGTATAGCCTATTCACTTTGGATATAATTAATATATACTTCCATGTTTTCAAGTTGGCATATTTTACTACTGTCTGTCCCAGATAATATATCCGAGAAGGTTTTGTCGATATTTCGGAGGCAATTTACCGCACAACATTGAAACTTCACACAGTATACAAACTAAAACATACTGATTTATTCCCCATATTTCACTAAAATCTGTTGAGAATGGATAAAAATGACCAATACCTACCATGTTATTTTGGGATCACGATGACGTTGATCCGCTAATGTTATAACGTGCAGGATTGAAGTCATGACGTCAAAAATCAACCCATAAATCTAATTTTTGTTTTCGCGATTTATTGAGAACTACTGGAAGGATTTTCTTGATACTTTGGAATAAAATTAGTTGTCTTTTTAGATTACATGTATCTACTTTGTGAAGTTTCAATGTCGTACAATAAATTTTCTCCGAAATATCGCCGAAAACATATCGGAAATATTATGTGCGACAGACAGTAGTTATTCTGTTCGCATAGTATACTGCAACAACACAAAACAATATCGCACGTAACATAATTTCTGTGAGAAAAAGTCAGCAAAATTAGAGGCATTCTGATTTGAGGCGAGTAGTCTAACTTAAAGTATAAAACAGCTATGTTCCTGAATCAAACAATCGCATTTGCATTTTTGTGAAGTAGATTCTATCATGATTTTGTAGCCTACTTTAGCAGGTCAGGGGGAAAGTACTAACTGGGATATATATCCATGTCAGAAGTAGAATATTCATGTTTCGATCAACCTGGCATATTTTGCCAATTATTCTATTCGTATAAAGACCTACAACAGTGGTGAGTGATGGGAAGTATACTGCAACAACAACAACCCGAAAAAATAATGCACATAATCGCAATATCGCAGAGAATAATTTTGGCTAGTAAAAGTCAGCAAAATTATACAATCGCATTGGCAGATATGTGAAGAAGATTCTATCTTGTTTTTGTAGTTTAGATGCCAAAATTCATCATTATGAGCATAGTATGAGAATTAGTCACAATATCCCAATTAGGATATATTTCAATAAGTAAACTTGGATTTCGTATCCCAAGTGGGATATATATCCCAGTTAGTCCTTTGTTCTGAGTCGTTTACTATGCAAATCAGTAAAAATATCTCAATTTTGATATATTTCAATGTGGGGAAGGAGGGGAGGGGGCGGAGGCTATACAACTTTGAGAAATGTATTTGATTCAGATTTCCCGACTAGCTTGCAAGTTAACTCATTGTCTGTTCCAATAATCTGGAGGTCATCCCCTTATGCTTAGGGCACACATGAAGCAGGTTACTGACACCATCCCAAATCGGCCTGGATATATGCATGTATCAAAAATGGGATATTGTATCACAGTTAATATATTTTAGGGAGTGGAGAGCGCCATCACCATACTGGTGTTATTACGCCAGTTCGCTTTATTCCTTCAAATATATTGATTTCATTCATCCACATATCAATATACATTGTATTAGCACAGGGATGATGTGACCAAGACTGAGCCTGAATGATTGCTAGAGCGTAAAACAGCTATGTGGTGGGATATCGGGACCTCACCATTGAGAGAAATGTAGTATTTTACTTCTGACGTGTCTGACTGCCTTAAGGAGGTGTACTTTTACCATTGTTTTATTGAAATGTTTATACTCTGTTTTAGATGGTTGAACTGTCAATGGGAGGAGTATACCAGTACCAGTACCACAAATGCAAAACACCTTTTAGGAGAATGAAACAGTCAACATCTGATGTCAGCATGGTCAGACTCACTCTTGAACACACTCGTCTCCCTCGATGATATGGCTATGGGAATCTTCCTGCACTGAATAGTAACATCATAGGAGGAATAACCGGTGAGCAATACGTTACTCTATGAACTTCCATACATAATTTTCCAGGCATGAGATAAATGTCAGATACCTGAAAGTTGGAGAATGTTAAGTATGTTCGTGAAATATCATAGCGCATGCACATCGTTCTATTTTCATGTTTTCAGTTATACAGAGGTTGTCACATCATTTTGAAGATATTCAGCAAATAATATATCGTGGTACAAATTTTTTAGTAGCTGAGATTACCTATTATACCATGTGCATTGAAACCACATTTGCGTCATCAGAAGGGCTGCCTGAGCATTGTAAATCAGAAATAGCTCTCTGATAATGTTTTTCCTTTATTCCAGCTTTCTGTACAACACAATCGACAGCACAGCTTCTGTGATCAACTGGACAATGGGATAGAAGAGCCGCTTTGTGGAGGACTGTGGTGATAGTCGCTTGATTCACTTGCTCTTTACCATGTCCACATAGACTCACTTGGCAGAGATCACCTAACATAAGTCGCAATTCACAATCAGATATCTAAACAACAGTGATTTTATTGAGATGTGAGTTGAGGTGAGAATGTATGGTCCCTCTTTCGTGTAAAAATCACATAACGAACAAGAACAATAGTCTATCTGGTTACAAGCATAAAGGACTGTAAATCACAGACTAAAATGAGCGAGATGTGTTCATGTTATTGTAAAAATGTTTTAATAGTGCTGATGTGGTGACGTGAGAATGTGTGCTCTATGTTATATCTAATACTCACATGACTAGTTTAACAATATTCTGTCTGGATACAACAATCAAGCACTGTACATAAGATAATAATTAAAGAATTGCCAAACTACAGACTGTAAAGAAGTGAGCAGGATGTTGCTGTATATGTTTCAATCATGTCGATGTGTTCAGGTGAGAATTTGCAGTCCATCTTTTATGTAAAAACCACAGGACTGAGGAGAACAATAGTCTGTCGGGATACAACAACAAAGCACTGTAAACAAGAAAGCCTGGTAAAACCATACACTGTAAACTTGATAAAGAACTGAGCGAGATGTATAGATAAATTTGTATTTCTGTATAAGTTTTGATAGTGCTAAATACATAATGTATGAATGAGTGTTGTATGTCAAAGAATAAAACTAAAGTATTTTGCTGAAAACAATCTGATTTATTGAAGTTTATAGTGTACTACTTTTCGCCATGACTTGACTGCACTCCGTAACTACACTTGATCATGGCTTATACCTCACCTGAGGGTGACTGGTCTGGAAGGTCCATTGGCTGTGACCCAGATACCACCAAGCAGTATTAATCCATTAAGATATGGTCGCCTCCGACCACAAAAAGTATGGTAACCGTATTTCTTATTGTTGCTCTTGCCCACTAAATATGTGGTCAGAAGAATCTTTCGGCCATAATTTTGCTTGAGCGAGCATATATTGTATGGTCAACCCGACCATATAATTCACTGTCAGAGCGACCATAAAATATCTGGTCGCCTGGTGACCAGACTTTTTATGGTTACTCCGACCATAAGTTGTGTTGTCAGATAGTGACCATAAAACATATGGTACGTCATGTCTATACCATAACTTTTATGGTCGCTGGCAACCATATTTTTTATGGTCGGTTCGACCATATCCAACAGTGCACTCTATCATTGGCCCTTCGTAGAAGTGTCCAATGCTATAGGCTAAACTCCTGATCTAACAGAAACCACTAGTGGACGTTTCACTATTTCAACGGCCAATTGAATGTGGCTGTCAAATAAACCGTCATCCAACCACCTCGCTGGGGGTCTAATAACACCCCAGCCACCAGTCAGATTTTTGGACCGGATTCGGGGCCTTCGCGCACATCGCCGGAAGTGACATCATATATAGTAAAATAGATGTTTACCGAAAATTTCGATTACTTTTCAAGTCTGCATAATACCTCTGTTGACCTAGCGTTAAAAAGAATTATCTGGAGATAATTTTCCCTGTTTATCTGGACAGAGCATACGAAAAGTAGTTCGCTCATGTGCAACACTAAAGGAGTTGTTCGGCCGGATTCAAACTGAACCGTGCGTTGGTTGGTTTCCCCTATACGTCATAGCAACGTGGTAAAGGTCAACTTCCGCTAGTGGTGGCCGGGATGGTAATGGAGCCTGCGAAATGGAGCATGCGCTGTGGGGAGCTGAAACTCCTTGACTTTATAGCATGTCTTATTGGGGTCATTTTGAGCCTATTTTCATGACCCCCCGAGCAAAGGATCATGGGTAAATCCAAGATGGCGGCCACATGGGGTAGCAGAAAAGTGATATTTTTGTCATATTCCTTCAAAATTTCTGCTTTTCCGCGATGAAAAGTGGGCAAAAACTATTTTATTTCACATCACATTAATTTTTACTAATTTATCATGCAGTTTTTGCGGAGAAATTGCAAAAATAAAAAATTCAGAAAATCCGACCGAAAAATCGACCAAAAAAGCCGTTTTTTGAAAATGACGTCACTGTGACGTCATCAAAGCGGCCATGTTGGATTTTTTTACGTTTTCTGGTAGGGCTTGACCCAAGGGTATAGTGTGATAAGTTTCAGCCGCCCCCGCCCCCCAGGCCTCGACAGGTCCCAAAAAACCCAGGCCAGATAGGGTTAAATATTGTCTAATCTGTCTAAACTTCATTAACGAATACTTCTCACTATTGACAGAGTAAGGTCGTGTCAGCATTTGTGTGTCTTGTTTGTTTTGTGTTTTTTCATTTAAACCGATGACAACAAGTAGGGGCCATATCAAAATTACCGATAGAAATAAAAGGCTCCCTCCCGCGAAGGCGATATGGATATAATTACATTTTTATGATTATTGGTTCAGTGTGTCTAAATATTAACCAATATTCAGAATTGGTGAGTATGAGTGAAAGTTTTCTTGTATTTTAACCTTATGATATCCCATGGTCTGTATTCAATTTACAAAGAAACACAAATCAATAGGTAGTATGGTGTCAGGGAATAGTCTAGTTTCACAATTCAAGTGTACCACGTCAGAAGATTAATAGCAGGTAGGATTGAGTGAACATGGCTGTTAAAGACAATCATCGTCGAGCTGGTGAGCTGATTTTTAGGTTGGTGACCTAAAGTACCTAGCTTCCCAGATCACGTGGGTAATGCATTGGAAGCAGCTGTGCTAATCACAGAAGAACAAAGTGATACGATATAAATCACTCTTGCGTGAAAGATCAGTAGCTTTAGTACAGAGTGGCTTATCTACTGGAGTTAACCAATTATAGTAGTTGGGAATCCCCTTTAAACAGCAGTAATAGCCACAAAGCAATTGCTTCTTATATATGTATTTATTCAAAAACGCGAACTTCAAAATCTCTTTACAACACATCATACCGGAAACTTTTTGTCCTGGTTTATTTTGAACCTATTTCTACTATACTTTGTGCAAAAGATCCGGGATTACACGTCTAAGGTCAGACGTACGGATCACGCCTAATTTGTGGCGTTTTGCAGAACACAAATATACATCTAGCTCTCTACCATCGTTTTACTTTGGCATGAGCCTGTCCATATCATATTATCAGACTTGACTCCCCACACCTCTCCCCAGCGTAACCGCCTTTCGCTGGTTTTTTAAGAAAAACTAGAAGCATAATTCCAATCCTTCATACTTTTTAGGAAATAATCGAGTTACTCGCTTAACTCTTTACACGTTCATAGCTCGATATTGAGCAGCCAATCAACTCCGTATTGAAACGTGTAAGTCTGATTGGTTACAGCCATGCGCAGTCAGTGGATGGTGGGTCGTAATTGTTGACAGAAGGTTAGTATTGCCACTTGAAGAATGGGGTCTGTTTACATCATCAAGAATCAGATCAGCACATCATTATTAATTAAATTGACAACCATGTTTAGGTCAAATGACTTGCCTTTTGCAGATTGTTATCAGATGTTAAGCATAATGATGAATATACTTGTAACAATCAAGCCTGAATGCACCAAAGTTTCCGTTTTAATCGTTTTGGAATATAGCATCGTGCACAAATAATCAGAGATCAATTGAATACGGCAGGGACAAGATGTCATTCAATGAAGGAACCGTTTTATTCCTCGTGAGTGCACAATTATCAAAACTCATCATCTTGGGCTCAGTTTTCCCTGATCTGTGATCAAATATACCTCTTTTACAGATAATGAGACCCAATTCGGCTTCAAGAGACCCCTTAGAAATTTGGAATTTACTTTGTATCGAGTTGTCCAAATTGATTAGCAATGCGGCGAATATTTATTTGGCGAGTGTGCATTTTGAATAAGATCAATGATTGTTTCGTAATTTATCGATGAAGCTCCAGTACCCAGGTTACTTAAACAAGCTGAAAAATCACCATGATGGGCAGAAACCGCCATTTTGAATTTAGCAATGATACTGTATGCGGCAAGTAAATATGCAATGATATTAAACAGAGTATAGTTTGTTCAGTTTGCATTTTAAAATGAATCTCAGTTACATATGATAAAATATGATAACAATGTTTACTAATACACAGTCCAGGCAGATTGGATCAGTATTGAAAAAATATTGCCATATAATCAAACATACCCCCTTTAGCAGATGCGAGTACGTTTTCGACTTGATATTTGAATATGGTCCCCAGACGACGTTATAGAGTTGGAAAACTACCATCTATCCCGCTAGTATATAACTTCGCTTTCAACTGCTGAGTATAATAAATGAAGCAGTTCAGACAGCCCAAATAATTATCAAGAAGTATGTAGTGGGTCATTTACGCATAATCCCCTTTTCAAGGCGGAGTAGATTTGTTCAAATGAAATTTGAATACAATCCCCAATTATATCATAGGGTTGGAATGTAAAACAAAAGTACTAACTAAAAACACTGATAGGTAATGTTGAGAATTATATTACAACTACAATATTGTGTATTACAATATTACATATTTGGATCAGTAATAAGAATGATATTGCAACACATGTACACCTACACATACCCCAATATTGGAAAGGAGTTTTTTTTAAGTTGACATTTGGATACGGCCCCCAGGTACGTCATATTAGGTTGAGATACAAAAACGTGTCATGGTTGTATATGGCAATGACATAAATGCTGAATAAAATATAATGAAATTCAGACAGATAGGGGCCATTATTAAGAAAAAAATGACAGTTCAATCACGCATACACGTTTTTTAAGAGGCAATATATTTTTGTGATAAAATTTCGTTTGAAATACACCTCCAAATACACCATATCGTTGGGATACATTCACGATCTTAGGTATTAAAAAACTTCGAGAAGTAATACGAAACAATATTTTATCACGTTGACATAGATTGGTTCAATAATAATGGAGATATAGCAATACAAATACACTTATCCCCCATTTTTTACGGGAACATTTTTTTTCAGTTGACATTTGGATATGGTTCTTAAGTGACGTTATAAAGTCGGGATATAGGAGCAAATATTGATAACATATAACTCTGCTATTATTAATGATTAGTATATGATACAGATTAGGCAGATTAGACCAATAACAAAAAAGCTACAGCGATTAAAATACACCTACCCCCAATTTCGACAAAGTAAAATGAATATCTGTAGTTGGACATATCGTCCACTTTAGACAAGAACTGCACCACTTTGGAACTCTACGTCCACCCGGGGTAATATCCCCCATAGCCATAAAAAGTCATGATATAGATGGGAATTTCATCAAAACCCGTTCCTGGCTCCCAGACTGTAGATAGACGCCTAGCTTCGAGTAGGCACCAGACTCTATCTGTGGGTTGTATACCGATGATGTCACACTCACAGGCACTTTCTCTGGACAGAATTCATGATCCATCCCTAGGCCCAAGGACCAACATCTCAGGTCAAAGATCAATGATCAATGGTCACACCCCACTTACGACTCACTTTCCCACATTCCACTTACGACTCACTTTCCCACATTCCACTTACGACTCACTTTCCCAAAATCTCAATGGAAAGTATTTAAAAAAAAATTATTATTTACTATGTCAACATAATGTCCAAGGCAATGATAATTCGTGTCAGCCAATATGAAGGACAGTCCAAAGCTGTGTGGAGTTATCCAATACAGATCTATGTGTCACACTCCTATCACCAAACTGTGTTAGTTTGAAAAGCTAATACATCTAAACCAGTTTGAGTAGTCAGTGAGGGAAATGCCCTGGATTCTTTCCATTCAATCACCAACTGCCTATTGTGATTCATTCATTCACAGCCTGTTCTGATTGTGCCTGGTTCTTAAAGAAGCTGCATAATTAATTGCCAATTGACACATATCTGTGATTTGATCCACATATCAGGTACACAAAATTTCTAGACCAAGATTATTACTGATAAAGTAAAAAAATATTTAAAAATACTTCCCAAAACAATTTTCATATGGAACATAGTCTTTGTTGTAGCACATACTATACAGAATTTTCTTAACTGCTTTTCAATATTATATGTTTAATATTTATGTACTTTTGCCGGCGGTCCTAAGAACAATTGTTTGTTTTTTTATATTTTAATTGATGGTGTTTTTAGTCAGACATGTTCTGGTGGCATTCTCCGTAGCACAAGGAACATTTTGATGTATGACATTACTATATTCATGCAGAATACACAAAAGAGGAGACTTTCCGGTGACACAACTTTTCAAAACGTTGCCCCTACATCACCCCTTAAAAGATTGCAGGAAGGCCAGACCCAGGTACAGAGGACCATAAACTGCTTGTGTCAACCTGTCTCCCTGTGATATTTCATTGAAATTTGTCCTAAAGTAGGACTGAAGCAGCGGGTGCAGCGCTGATACGCTTGGTAAGAATATATCTCAATCCTAACAAACTCTCAATTGGACTTTGAGAGTACCTGGTCTTATCAGCTGTGTCGCCGTTGCTCCTTTCAAGTTTTCGTATTTATCTGGATTTACTTTTTGTTCCGTTTTGATTTTCCAATGTGGTTTTGTGAACGTATCGTGTAAACTATAATTGGAATTTAGATCTGTTGTTCTGTGAGATTTATGTGTTGTGAGCGTCTGAAGTTTGAGCCGCTTACCGTCTTGCTCGTAATCCTGTCGGACTCATTTACATTTTTGTGGATTTACCTGTAGCTGTGCTGACTTACCTGTCCTGTGACACCCATTTGCATTGCCAGAACTCTTCTGTGTTCTTCCCCTGTACATTTACCTGTGATTTTTTCGTGTCGTCTTATATCCTGGCTGACGAGTTGACCTGCCTTCAACCTACCGTGAGACTCGCGATGAAGGGTCCTGACACTGAGGATGGTGTTATGATAGAGACTTTGGTAGTGGTGTTTATTGAGTACCCGAGTTTGGTAACCGTGAAATAGTTATTTGGGACTTTGATGTCGATTCTGCGGTCACCGACTGTTGTGACATAAGCTGGCTACCTGACAACTGCTAATGACACAATTGTCGTAACTGCGACTCGGGTACTAATAGTGTCACTTGATTAGGCTATACGTACAAATATTCAAAGAGGATGTGAGATAACGGGGCAGACAGATTTATTACCATACAACATGTGTACAAAATGCTCTTCATTTACCACACACAGTGATTGCAGTCCGAGCAGGGCAACAATTTGGTGTAAGACTCGCGAAACATAATTGACAAAGGATCTGCTGCAAGTTGTATTGTCAGTCTTTTGTCCAGGATATTATCTTTTCAATGGGAGGTCTTACACCAAAGCCTTGCCTAAAGTAGATAAGATCATGGATCTTACATCTTGTCAAGCTATATGTATATACCTAGGATAAGATTTACTACAGTGTGTAACAGTCATTCATCAAACTGAAAAGTACTGCACACAATATATACAAATACATAAACGACTAATATAGGAGCGGCGTTACTCTGAAAATATTAGCTAGAAGCTAGAACACCACTTGACAGGTAGGCGAAGTTACCATCAATTCACAGATAGGTGAACACAAATCGTAGAATTTAATATCAGCTCGTAGATAGGCGGACACAGAACGTAGAAGTTACCATCGGCTCGCAGATATAGGACGATACATATCGTGGAAGTCATTATCAGCTCGTAGACAGGCAAACACGTGTCGTACAAGCTGCTATCAGTTCGCAGATAAGCGAAAACATATAGTAGAATTTACTATCAGCTGGTAGATTGGAGATCACAGAAGATAGAACCTACTATCAACTCGCAGATTGGCGAAAACAGGCCGTAGAAGTTACTATCAGCTTTTGGACAGGAGATCAGAGATCGTAAAAGATATATCAGCTCACATATAGGCGAACAAAGATTGCAGGAGGTTCTTTCAGCTTACTGAGACACAGATATAAGATTCTCCGTGTTGTTTTCAGTTTTCAATGCAAAAAGAAACAATTGAATGAGAACGTACGGTGTATCAAGAGTAGAAAGTTTCTAACGTTATTTGTATATCCACGAAGACGAGGTACAAGGTACGAGTTGGATCCAGTTGGATGTGTCTCTCGTATGTGTAACGTGCGAATGTGCCTGGGCAGGGTATCGTGTCGTGAGAAAGTTTTGTCACAAATCCAGCAGTTGTTTGACGGCACACTCCGATGACCAAGTCGTGTGTCCAAGGCTTTGTCCACTGCGCACTTCTTCAAATTCTACCATGTAGACAAGCCTAAGTTCTGTCCGGCGTTGGTGAGGTACATTGTATTCTTTTCATTCGCCTTCCAACGGCGAATATGGATTTTATCCTTCCCACGAAAGAGGTCGTAATGAACATAGATATCGCCACAAATCATCAAAGGATCGGTATTCACTATGCGCTTAGCGATCAGGTCGTCGATCACAACGATATAGTACGTCTTTCAATTTCACCCAGCCGTCTTACGTTCAACGTAATTTATACTGGCAATATGTCGGAGTCGGCCACATCTTTACTCTCGGTAAAATTGACGCAGGCGTGTCCTTTGGAGTTTCCCACGTTAGCGAATACGTTGCACCCTAAACGGAACATGATGATGACTGAACGTTAACGAGTAGCAGCGAGAGTATCATAACATTGAGGCAGCTGGCCCTTAAATACAATTCCACCACCGTACACTGCGCATGCGGGTTCTATCAACATACCAGTTTTTATTGGTCCTTTTTCATATTCTTTACTGCCGTTTCTCGACTGTAGCGAGTTCTATAAAGTTTCCCAGACCGTTGCAACGCCAACCCAATTCGAGTCCCTAATTCGCTCAAATTAAGCGCCAACCTTTCGAACTTCGACCTGTGACCTCTAACCATTGACCTTGCCCTTCTGACGTCATTTGTTCTGCCTCATTCAGTGTTCAGTTCTATACCCCTCCCACACGTTACTACTTATGTGCGGTGGTGCGGCTTTGTCAGACAAACCATGGCTGGGGATAATGGATTTGATCAGCCTTTTTACACACCACATTTACGACACAAAATATAGTATCCAGACTACACGCATTAGGCAACAAGTACACAAGATATTCATATCTGCCATAACAGAACCATTTACCTAATCATACCCGCTCCTAACTGAAATATGTTCGACGAAAACCTATGTGGGTCTTTCATATTCAATTGTCGAGTGGCAAAGGGGAAATATGACGACACATATCGTAGAAGTTATTATCAGCTCGTAGACAGGCAACGACATATCGTACAAGCTGCTATCAGTTCGCAGACAGAACTTACAATCAGCTTGTGGATAGGCGGACACATATAGTAGAATCTAATATCAGCTCGCAGATTGCCGAATACAGGCCGTAGAATCTGCTATCAGCTGTTAGACATGCGATGAGGGATCGTAGAAGTTATATCAGCTCACAGATATGCGAACAAAAATCGTAGGAGTCACTGTCAGCTCGCGGAGGCGAAGATATGATTGATCATGTTGTTTTCAGCTTTTAATGCTAAAAGAAATAATTAAATGAGAACGGTGTATCAAGAGTTTGTAGAAAGTTTGCAACCCAATTATGCAGTTTCACCTTCATCGTCATTTCTCACCGGTGGCTATCCGGTTTTCTGTGGAGTTGCCTTTCTCTCAATGGATTTGCCACAGTAATGACAGGTCACCATATCGACAAAAGCTTGCCGCATAGCTTTGCTACAGCAGATGTACAGTGCAGAATTCGCGATAGGATTGAATAAGGCTAGTGCAACTCCAACCATATTGACGACGAAATTAAGCTTATAGATCTTTGGTCCTTTTATGGCCAATTCGATATATCGGATAGCATTAAGGAATTTGCATACAAAGAAAGCTAGAACACCTATTAAAATTCGCGTGATTTGATTATCGCGAGATTTGTATTACACGCGTCTGGTCCGTCATTCATAATTCAGCCGTCGTCCATTAGAGAATGTCCGCGTCTATAATCCAAAGACCTATTCCATATTCCATATAACAGTATTAGCACCAAATTAAAAAAGACAATCATAGTATACATAAACATAGGCTTGCTTCCTGCAAGAGAAAATGCCTCGTCGCGACTTCCGTTAGGTGTCCCTGTCAGCAATTTCCTTTGTTGAGAGAGTTTTCTTAGATTGAAAGCGATAGCCGCTTTGAGAATTAGGAGTATGGGAAAAGGAATGATTACAGTTATAATGACGAAAATACAAAAGATGGCGGCAGTATACGTTTCGCTCGCGCCCATTTGTGTCAGAACTTTAATGTATACGGGTTGATGCGAGTGGCATTAACAGCAATCACCAGGAATAGTAATGAAATTACTATTATTTTCGCTCTTGATCCTTTGGCCATTAGGTGAATTTTCATCGAATAACATACGGCAATATATCGTTCCATGGTTAAACAAATTGTGATCCAAACCCCCAAGGCATAAAATATTTCCATCGATTCCGAGACATATACATCAAAATATGCGTAGATCATCTTCTAAATTGGCAAAATCCTAAAGTAGGTGAACCAGTTCATTGCATGGGGAACGTTCATTGAAATATACAGCAAGTCAGAGACTGCTAAGGCTATCATGTAAACAAACTTCACGAGTTCCAAAAAAACTGTTGGTTATACGCATCTGAACAGTCAGAGCCGTTTCGATCAGGCCATGATTAGACGATGTAGGATCGGTCATACACGGTTAACCCACGAAAATTTACTAAAACAGGAGCCGGTCCCAAGCTTTATTCCATGTCATGAAGATCTCACGGTGAAACATATTCTGCATAGATTTTAAGATTGTAAGAGATGCTTTTTATCGAGCAACTACGCTGAAAGATCTTTTTAGCCGAGTAAAAGAGGATTGTATTTTAGATTATTTGAGAGAGATTGGTTCGGTGTACAAATTTTAATGTTTGTACCTGTTTTAACGCATTAGCTTACTGAGTTGTTGAATTGAATACTTAGAATTTTGTTTGATCGTCGCTATATAGCTGAAATATTGCTGAATGCGACGTTAAACCTTATTTCTCTCTCTCTCTCTCTCTCCCTCTCTCTCTCTCTCATGTAAACCGAAGCACTAGACTTCAAAGCTCCTTTCGACAGCAGTATTATAGACATAACACTTCCAATAAAGCCGGTTATTATGGCTATTGGTGCGAGTGCTTCTGCGGTGAGCATTACTCGGAGATTTACCGTTGATTTCGGACGTCTTGATTCTGGACCATTCGCAGGGTCTGTGTCGTTTGATAGAGGGTCTTCCTCTTTAACATTGTTTAGATCAAGTGTGAATAACGCATCGCCTTCTGGCGGACGAGAAGAGTTACCTACCTTGGACCTTGCGCAATATGTTGGCGAAAGAGAGGAGTTGTCTCCCTTGAAACTTATGCAACGCGAGTCTGCGTCTAATATTTCGGCTGGTGAGCTTTCTCCGATCACGGAGGACGCCATAAGAGTCAAGCACATCAAGATGAAATTCCCTCTTGCCATCGTAATACTGTTTTCCTGAAATAATATATTGGTACAAGATTAAATGTTGGGGTAGGTTTTATGCTTCGTAATGCCTAATTTTAGTTACAGCATGCCCTCAAAATTATAACACGAGCCTGCGATCATACCAGGATTTAACAGTTATGGTGGATGTACCCTCCGTAAAGTCGTCGATATTGGCTTAAACGAATAGAATTCATCATAAAATTTCCGGATGAACGTTTAATTCGTAAGGCAAACGCTGTAAAATTAGCGCTCCCTACACAAGACCAGCCGCGTCACCCCTGAGATGTCACTGAACTGACGGTTGTTTAATACAGAATATAATCCTTTGACTTTCACGCAATGTTGGACTTAGACTGCCATCACCCTGTACCCCGATATACACACTCCAAGTACTGTTACAGGCACCGATTTCTGAAAGAACCCGCCCAGTTCTCAAGGGCGTCATTAGGAAAGTTGTTGAGCGCGAAGGACTCAATCTCTGCGCCTAATTGCATGTTATTTTCCTATGTTGGACATAACAATACTGGGCTCTCTAAAGCAAGCATAAAGGAAACGACCCCACACCCTTGTTGATAAATTCAGACGATGCTCCCAGTTCCGCCAGTTTTTTCTGGACGGCTTTGTGCGTACAAAGAGGTACAAAGACAAGCCATCCACGCGATTACAAGTACAATGAACACATTTACATGTATAACATGGCTAAAAACAGACCGATGAACTTGTACATAGTCGATTCTTATTTTGTTCTATTTATATCTCCCTCTGCTGTCTCCTTGTTATTTATATATTCTAAAGTATAGCGCGTGTAAAGATCTTGAGTGAACTAAGAAATGTATCGTGAAATCTAAATAAAACATTGAGTTGAAGGGCCGCGAAATCCATATGGGAAGCGACCCTCAAACTACAATTTCAATCCAATGGCCGCTAGGCTAATTGGAAATTCCATTGCGAAGTGACCATCCGTCTTGGTTGCTTTACGGAGACGTGGTACATATATATGGAGAATTCTGCCAAGATTATTCAACTTTAATTTAGCGTATGTTATCGCATTAAGGTTGCTGTATTGAGTTGAAGCTTCAAAATCTCGTTTTTTCGTCTTATACCAGAGTACATAGTCAAACCTACAAGTTGGGGGAATAAGAAATTATGAAAATTAGTGCATTGTAGTAAAAAAAACATGACTTTTTAAAACTCAAGCCATTCGTGGTGCAGTATAGGTAAGGCTCAATCAGGCGAACTTCGCGCACCAGGGGAAACAGCGGGGTTGCAGGATTACTCACGCTCAAGGCGAAGACTACGGCCAAAGAAGGGCTTAGCTAATTGGCTCACCTAGCACAACATCCTCGAATAGCCATAGGGTTCTTAGGGTTCCAGCTGCGAACAGGGGGTTAGCGTGGCTCAAGCGGTCGAACACAGTGCTGATTGGATTTTTGGCCGTTTTCTCCGTTTAGTTTTTCGGCAAAAAGTGTTTTTTCCCGTTCAAATTTGTTATTTGATGTACAAACATGAACCTTGGACACAATATTCCAATCATGTAGATCTTCAGTTCGTCCCCGTTCATGAATTATTCAGGATTTAGTGGATAGGGATATCGTTTTTGTAGATTTTTTCAATCTTTCAACTTTGCACGACGACAAAATAATTTCTAGGCCCTAACTAAAACAACTGAGGCAAAATATTTTTATTCAAACGGTAAAGTCCATTATTCCAAAAAGGCAAGTTTGTTTGATGAAAACTGAGAGAGTTACAAGCGCGTGATTTGAGGACTATACGTTTCTAAATGAAATCATTTATCTTTAAATAAATCGATTCTTGTATTAAATTCGAGAAAGTTATTTATCTAAATTCCTTGAATCAAGGGCTTTCAGAAAATGCGTAGTCTGTATGGATACAAAAAAGCACTGCCCCGTAATTAAGCAAAATTGTGATACATACACGTACGCAACTGGGAACCGATACAGTAACCACCTTAAGTCATTTAGTATAGATGTCAAATTCCACTGACTATATTGATTGGGTGTGACATTCAGAATTCGCTGCATAATATTTATTCTTTATGACATAGCTATAATATTACCCCCAAGACTGTCTCAGATGTTCCCCTATCTGCAGTGTCAAGCGTTTCTGAGTTTCATTTTCTGTAGGTTAAAATACCATAAATGTCCGGATTCGGAGTTCGGAGATGGGACAGATGGGCGCTCGGAGCTCGAGAATGAGACATTTAGGATCACGAAGCTCGGGGATGGGACAGTTGGAGCTCAGGAGCTAGGGAGCTCATAGACAATAACTAGTACACAAATGTAAAAACCAACACTAGGGTATACAATGATATTATTTATATATCCAAGAAGACGAGGTACAAGTGCAATTCTTACTTTTTTGAAGCTTAGCATGCCAGAAATCCTTATATTTCCAAGTTTATTGTCTCTATATACTGTTCCACACACACAGCAACGTCGCCTCTTTAAGAGAATCAATCGAGTTGGAGGTGTCTCTCGTTTGTGTGCCGTGCGAATGTTCCTGGGCAGGGTATCGTGGGTGACCAAGGCATGTGTCCAAGGCTTTGTCGATGTCCACTGCGTACTTTTTCAAATTCTACCAATAGACCTGAAGATCTGTCCGGCTTTGGTCATCTTCATTATATCAAGCCAATTTCTACGTTCCCACTTCGAACCTGCCTTGATTTATCTGACCACCTTCAGTGTTCAAATCAGAGGTGTAAATTTCACCTACGAACGAGAGACTACCAATCAGAACCTAAACACCGATAGTGTGTAGAGTGACATCATCTTCAAGTAGCGACGTCATTCCTCCTGATATGGTGGTTGTGTTGGCCCAATATTTAGGTTAACCAATCAATAACGCTCTCCTACGACACATTTTGAAACTCAAATGGTTTCGAGGTCAGTGACGTCTTGTGTCTATTTATAAGTTATTTGAACATTGAAGGGGCCAGATATATGGAGGGAAGTTCGAATGAAGATGAGCTTTGTTTGGATACATTGTCTTCTTTCCATTCGTAGATATCGCCACAAACCATCAAACGCTCGGCATTCACCATGAGCTTAGCGATCAGGTCGTCGATTACAACGATACAATCATTCAATTTCACCCAGCCGTCTTGCGTTAAACGTACAGTCTTTCTTACTCTAAATCGAACCAATCACGAGGGCGTTCAATCCGTTAAGAGAATTGAGATTTGATTTTATCGCTGGTCAAACTACTCTGATGTCAGACGGAAATCGACATCTTGCGAATAGACCGCAAGCTAACGAGATTACGAGTACGCGATTGTATAACAGAGGCAAACACTTATGAACTCATTCGAATCATCAATAAGTTTCAGGTGAACCCTCTGCGATGATTTTGGATTTACCTGGACCTGTGAAACCTATGTCTCATTCTCCTAGCTACGCTATGAAATTCAGTTGTATTTATTAAATATCACTGAGTTGGTACAGCTTACCAATATGACCTCTCCTTCCAACTGTTAAAATATATTATATATGCCGTTTATATATTTGTATAGAATGAACTACCCTCGTCATTAAATGGTCAATATACAATAAATCCCATCCATTTTGCGCATTACCAAGGCAAGGATAAACAGAGATACAGTACATTTAGAGATACACTGAATTTGATTGATATTAGAAACAAAGCCGTGGGAAACTTTTTACGCGAATCTTGTGAATCAGGGCTAAATTTGTATCAAACAGTTGTTTATTGCAATGTTTCCCGTGGCGTGGAGGCTAGCAAACTGAATAGTTATATAGTACCACACCGATTGCCGCCCCCATACAATGAACGCGGTCTGTCGCCATATTTCCGGTAACATGCAGACTCACGCTGATAGAGGGAAGCATTTAATTGCATGATTATTGTGTTTTGCTACCCAGAATTTTGTGAAGCAAAGATACTTTCATGGTGAGCTATCAATGCTACAGTTCCATTATGCCACGGTGTTTTTCACCAAGACATTCATTTCATGCTGAAAACATTATTTGTTGCGATGGAATAAACAATTGAAATCCTTTGTCATTCTGAACGTAAAATGCTAAAGTTGAAAGTCCACGCTCGAGTGAGAACCTTAATAACGTATGCAAAGCCGCGCGCTATATCAATAACGGTCCATTATATAATTATCGTGTAGGGGATTCGCGGTTTACTCATATCTTCAGAATATAACCGAAGCCGGAAATCTAAACATCACTTACTAGACACACATAAATCGATCAATATTCACATTAAAACAGGAAACCGGTGAATTATATAATCTGGTTCATTCAAGAACATTTAACAATGCGACCAGTTCAATAGTTCAATGTTCCTCGATTCTGTTAACAACAAACAAGCACCAGTCAGAGGACGCGGCCTTGTATATTGTCGAGGTTTAGGGAGAAGACGCGCCCATTCACTTGATACAGACGTTGTTTGAGTTACACACAGCTCAAGTTGCAGTTAAAAGAACGAGTTCCAGCTGCGTATAATTGAATAATGGTGAATTATGGAAACTGTACAAGATGTTCAACAGTACCACAACAAAACACAATCACCCCAGCGGAACAACAAGATGCGCTTGGAAATTCAACTACGAACATTGTGATGTCCACCATCCTTGTGGTTCTGGCCATAGTGATTGTTAGTGGAAATGTGTTTGTTATTCTGTGGATAAGGAAAAGTAAGCAATTTTCGTCCAAATTCAAGATTTATTCGACTTCCTTGGCAATCGCCGACTTGGGAGTGGGCCTGATTTGCATACCCGTTACTGTTATCGACATTCTATTCCCCAAATGGCAGTTAGGGATCCCGCTATGTGTCAGTTGGGTCGTTGTAGACTGGAGTTTGCTGTACGTGTCAGCCCTTCTACTTGACGCCATCGCTTATGACCGATACAAGTGTGTCACGTCTCCCATTCAATACAGAACACAGTTCACCAAACGCCGGACAATAATGATATCGTCCGCCATGTGGATCTTAGGCTTTGGGATTTGGGGAACTTTAATTTTGGGACTTTTCTTTGGTGATGAATCACTCCTTATTGCGGCAGACGGGGTGTGTTCTCTTCATCTTACGCACATAACATTCATATTAGCTATTGTGGCTGACTGGGTAGCCGTTTTATTTCTCGTTGCCACTTATGCTTCTCTCCTTCTCTCACTGAAGACGAGAATGCAAGGTCAGTGCTCGGAGAAGGAAACAAGAATCTCCTATCAAAATGTAAATCACAAAGACAAGACTGAGGAGAGAAATTCCACAGTGGATGGCAATTCCATATTTCCCGGTGTCGACGCAATCGAGACGCAACCTGTACATGCAAGAGCGTCAAGTGGAAGATGTGAAATATTTCTGAGAGATATTAACGTCAAACTAACCCAGACAGTTCCTAAACGTGTTAAACCTTTACCTACTGGATTATCCTCAGAAATGTCTCAGATAAGAGACCAGAACAATCAATGTTCGAGGACCGCGAGCGTGATCATCACGATGTTTCTGATTTGCTGGATGCCGTATGGTATAATCTGGCCACTGTATAAATGTGATTACATTCCATTCCCGGTTTACGTGGTTTCATTTATCTTTGCTTACGCCAACTCCGCAATAAACCCGTTAATTTATATCTTGACAAACGCAGCTATTCGATCTAGAATGGTTCGTTTCTTTCAAAGACTCAAAGGACAGGAACCCTGACGTCAAGCCTACGGCAAATTTGGGATTGGTGACACCTTTTTTATCATTGAATGCATTTTTCTTGCTTTGCTACATCATGCATATATACATTATATCAACGTAATTGTAATATCAAGTGACCATGTCCTTTATATGAAATAGCATTAGATCCTAATTGGAAAAACTAACTTCGTTCATTAAGTAAAGTTAATATTAACGTGATGAACAATAAGCGTCCAACTTCATCAAGTTAACCGGACAATAAATTCTACTCTAAGTATAAAGAGTCATTATTACGTTGTTTTATGTTCTGTATGTTGACATATCGCTTCAATTTATTACCTGTATATGGCAGTATTCTGCTGGTGGACTGTTAATCCCCGAGGCCCGCCCTCTGTACATGTCATCCGACAAATATCACTGCTCCCGAGCTAGCGTATCTAATTCCGCTTAAGCCGGTGCTAGGGACCGTGTGGATACTTCATATTCTCCACATGAACATCTGCAATAATAGCGCGGCTGAGATACTAAGTCTACGCCCGAGAATCAACTGTATTCTCGGGTCTGAATGTGGGGTGACGGGGGAAGCTTTCCTGTAGAGTCATATCGTTGCTCCCTCGTCGCCAGGCGTCGTCAGTGTTCCCCACCTCTTGCATATCGCTCCGATTTATTACCTGTATATGGTAGGATTCTGCTGGTGAACTGTTAGTCTCCGAGGTCCGCCCTCTGTACATGTTATTCGACAAATATATATATAGGTTTATTGTTTTGTTGAGAAATTTAAGCCGAACGACGTCGGGTATTCTGGGTATTCTTTACATTAAGCTGATAGACCGCGGTTCGCAGTTCGCAGCTCGTTATTCGCGGGGAACAGTCATTCAGCGACTATTAGCCGCGCCATTAGCAGCGCCCCCTGGCGTCAGATTTGGAATATGAATATGCAAAGATATAGAGCATAACATTCTCTCTTTCTATGCAGAGTTTGGAGTTCAAAGTACTCATAATAATTTTTTTTACAGATTTCCATATCTGAAGAAATAATTGCTGCTCTCCTCGAATAACGAACTCCGAACTGCGAACCGCGGTCTAACTTTATGAACGTGGTATTCTTGCATTTACCAGGTTAACCCCATGTTGAGGCATTTACTCCATCAGACGTTTGCGATTCTCATCCATTAACATCAGATGAGTTATTTCGTTGAGATGATGTGTCATTACAACTCCCGAGCTAGCGTATCTAAACTAGGATGATACTAGCGTATCTAGTTCCGCTTAAGTCGGCGCTATGGGCCGTGCGGATAATTCATAGTCTTCACATGAACCGCGGCTGAGATACTAAGGCTACGTCCGAGAATCCACCGTATTCTCGGATCTGAATGTGGGGTGCAGAGGGAAGCTTTCTTGTAGAGTCATACCGTTGATTGCTAATGCGCCAGTGCACGCTTATATGGTGTTTTCCTCTGTTATAAGTAAAAAATCCGTCACGAATGCTTAAAAACATACGATCAGTGCAGAATCTGGTGGTACATATATACATGTAGTCAGAGACTGTATTAAATACGCCAACGTCAGGCATCACATTTTACATTAAGCAGGTAATCGTCGTCCACATCGTTTTGTTCCATAACTTGATAACCACGTGACGTAGATCTATTATTACAATGGTAATTATAAAGGTCTTGCTTAGGAGAGTGACATAGCAACCACTGGGGAAGAAATGTACGGGATTGTATAATAGAACTGCACAACTCATTCGAATCAACAATATGTTTCAGGTAAACCATCTACGAAGTTTAGGATTACCTGGACTTGTGAAACCAATGTCTCATGGCCTAACTACACTGTAAACTTGAATTGTATTTATTAAATATCATTGAATGATGTCGATTTTCTTCTAATTGATAACATATATTATATATGCCGTAAAAATAAAATAATATGGAACTAACTATCCCCTTCGTGAAATCGTCAATATACAAGGAATCCCATCTATTTTGCTAGGATGAACAGGCGAAGATGAACAGATGCAATGCATATAAAGAGAGATTGAATTTAATTGATTTTAGAAAGGATGATCGGGGAAATGTTATCGGCGATCCCAGTCAACAAGGGATTAATCCTTTGTCAAATAGTTGTTCTAACAGTAGTTCATTACAACGTTTCTCACGACGAGTATCGTAAACAACTCCACGTCAATTGTACATGTAGTCTCCATGCCATGAACACGGTCTGTAAACAAATCCGACTCACATACTCATAGAAGGAAACAGTCAATTACAGGACCCACAATCTCGTCAAACAGGTACGTTCCATGGTTTTTTTGTATCAATGCGACAATTCCACTATTATGCTTTTCACCAATAAATTCATTCTAATGCAAAACAGTCGAGCAATGCTGAACAAATTAATTGTTGCGATGGAATAAACATTCGAAATCCTTTCTTATTCTGAAAGTAAAATGCTAATGTTGAAAGTCCACGCTCGAGTAAGAAGCGCAACAACATCTACAAGGCCGCGTGCTCTTATATCAATAATGAAACAATTATCGTGTTGGTTATTCCCTATTTATTGATATCTTCAGAATATAAACCAAAATGGAAATCAAAACATTTTCTATGCTCCCATAACAGGATCAATATTCACATCGAAATGGGAAACGACATAACCTGATTAGATGAACAGAATATACAACTTGACGTGATTAATAATTCAATCTTCGTAGAGAGAGTAACGATTCTGTTAAAACGCCAGGACTGAAAACAAATAAGCACCAGGCAGAGGATGCGGTCTTACCGTCGAGTTTCATGTAGAAAACGCACCCATTTACTTCATAAAGACGTTTTTCGAGTTGCACACGGCTCAAGTTGCATTTAAGTTTTAGCTGCATGTAGATGAAGAATGGTGAAATATGAAAAATGTAGCGAATTATCAACAGTACCACAACATAACCACATCAGAAGAAGAACAAGATGTGCTTGCAATTTCAACCACGGACATTATGATATCCTGCTTCTTTGTGGTTTTAGTCATAGTGACTGTTGATGGAAATGTGTTCATTATACTGTGCATGAGGAAGAACACATTGCAGCACCTGTAATGTGCGTTGTCAATCAAATTAGCTCACATGCATGTGACACATTTATTTATAAATAAAACGTTTTCCATTTTATATGAGAAATATTTATCCTATAATCAATAACAGTACGTTTCGGCACGTGCGTGACAACCAAGGTAGCAACAAACTATTGTTAGGATTACATGGTGAAAACTATATTCACGGGTACCTTATTCCTATATGGTTTGTAAATCAGTATCTTCACTTTAAAATTAGAATCTGCTTGTTGTGCATAGCGGATATTGAAGCCAATTCGGGCTCTTGTTAAAGTGATCGTAACCCCTCAAGTATAGTTTCCATCAAATGAAAGACCAATGCGAACAATGTTGGAAAATATTTATTGTAATTTTTTTACGATTTTATTACACGGAGTAAACTGCAAATAAAGCATGTTATTCTATGGTGGCCTGTTGCAATCATATTTAGGTCCAATGACGTCACACTGCCTTAATACATATATTTCAAACTTTGTATGCACTTTCCAATGCTTGATTTACGCTTAAGGTGTGTATACTTTGAATTTGGACACAGACTCACTGTTCCAATGTGCAAGTTTCACCAATACCGGGGAAATAAAATGCAAGATTCAAATTGACTTAATACTTATGAGTTACCATCTCACAGATTTTGGTGAAACATGCACATTGGAACAGTGAGTCTGTGTCGAAACTCAATGTATACACACCTTTAGCTTGAATCAAGCATTGGAATGTGCATACAAAGTTTGAAATATATGTATTAAGGCAGTGTGACGTCACTGGACCTAAAGATAGAGGGCAACAGGCCACCATAGAATAGCATGCTTTATTTGCAGTTTACTCTGTGTAATAAAATCGTAAAAAATTGTAATAAATATTTCCCCACACTATTTGCAAGGATCTTTCATTTGATGGAAACTTTACTTGAGGGTTTTCAATCACTTTAATATTACGAGAAAAGAAATCACTCTTATGGCAATTCCTCTAATAGTTCAATAACCCTATCAAAATTCAAACACCCACAATTTTTTGAAAAGATTCAATCTGTGGTTCAATAAAAGACCTGTTGTGGTTTATTGAGGCTTTGGCCCCCAAGAGGTGCGGTTTGGAGTCTAAAAATGAAATATCGCGTAAGAAGGAATTTTTTGCTTCTATATCTACAATGTACGATAGTGAATATACTAGTCCTAGAGTTTTGGCTGGACGTTTCTGGAAGTTTGAGGGTTTATTAAACATGCCTTGAAGATGTTCATGGGCAATTTGTGATAAGAAATATTAATATTTGTCGAATTTATGAGGTGTAGGACTAAGCCATTTTTGCTATCAATTTATAAATTGAGAACTTGTACATTTTAAGATGGTTACAATGTATATGTTTACTGCTGAAATAAAACGGTGTACAATGTGTATGTTGTTTGCCTGAGTTATTTGAACTGTATGCAATTACCAGAGGAAATAATTGTGATTGGAATGGCAATTCCTTTCCATTCAATGGTTTACCGATTCAGAAATGTAACGTTTTCCATTCTTGTAATCGGCTGAAATTTGAGCTTTGATTATGAAGGTGATTATGAGGGTATATTCTCGCAACATCACTAAGGTCAGAACGATAGGTGAAATGTCACCATATTATCTGATATGGTTTGTGAATATATTCAAATGTTGATATTTCGAGTATTGCCACATTCGGGAACAATGTATGGTTATTAGATTATTACGACAGCATAAGCAAGATCATGAAATGTCAATATACCACCAACATTTAATATAGTTCGTGAAGATATTCAATCTTTGGTATAATTCAAACATTTCTACACTATGAAATGGTATGGTTTCTTGCACAGAACCCTTCATAATCAACCTAGAGAATGATTGGTTTACTAATATCAGAAAGGTTCCAAAAATGTTAAAATACCACCAACATTTAGAAGTTCGTCCAGATATTCATCCTTTGGTATAATTCAAACATTTTCTCACTATGAAATGGTATAGTTACTCGCGCATTATCGTTAGATAAACAACCTAGAGAATCTTGGGTTACGAGAGTATTATCTGAGCATCATCAGCATCAGAGAAGTCCAGGAGATGTCAACATACTACAAGCGTTTTATATGGTTTGTGAATATATTCAGTCTTTCTGAACTGTTGACCGCTTCTCTCTTGCAGGAAACAAGCCTATGTTTGTGTATACTATGATTGTCTTTTTGAATTTGGTGCTAATACTGTTATGTGGAAAATGGAATAGGTCTTTGGATTATGGACGCGGATATTCTCTAATGGACGACGGCTGGATTATGAATGACGGACTAGACGCTTGTAATTTGGTATAATTCAAACATTTCCCCATCCTGATATGGTATGGTTACTACTACATTTTCGTTAAATAAACCACCTATAAAATATTTGGTTATGAGAGTATTATCAGAGCTTTATCAATATCAGAATTCGTATGAAACCACACATTGTAACAGCTGGTATTAAGCTTAATCAAATTTTACCCAACAAGCTCTTGCCAACTCCACCATGGCAGTTAATCAAACCAGAAGTAGATATTACATCGACGAAATATAACAAGTGAGAAATGACTACATTGTAGTCAAAACCTGCGGCAGTGGCAATAATACAGTGAAAGACATATCAGCGGAGGTAGTGGTAATTGTAGAAAAAAAAGCGCCATCTGCAAGTGTTTTCATGCCAAGGGAAGTAATTTTCAACTTCTAACCCACAATTGTAGGAATTGACTAATAGGTTACCATATATATATATTCACTTTCCCCGTTCAAATTCCGACAATTTTGACTGGTCCGTGCCGTCTATACTGAATTGACAGACGAAGTCACAATGATCGCTTTGGCAATGTCTTGGTACAAGTATCGTGTATTCCAAGTTTCAAAACATTCGGTTCAGCCGTTGATTTTTGCAAATGAAAAAGGCTTTCAAATATTTGGAAATCCAAACAAATTTCAAGGATTTAGTCATAGCGCGAACATCTACGCTCTTCAGTCTCCCTTCTCGCTTACTTTGCCGAGCAAAATGAAAAATTTATATTTCCTTCAAAGTTAATTTTGAATGAATTTATTATCAGGTCTATCACTTTGATCTGTGAAACTATGGAATGGGGTTGAAGGCTTTATCGAACTGTTCAAGAGGCATAATGACATTTTTCACGATTCAAATTGACGCCTGTGACAGTCTTGATATTCGATCAGAATAATAAATTAAGTTTCTGCATTTATGTGCGTTATCATCTGCAAACTAAATACGGTACCTTGACACTCTTTTCCATGCAGCAAGCCAAATATCAGTACATGGTTTGCTCCTTCTATACACATGATTACCTATTTCATCCTTAGGAGATATCACCTCATCCGACATGTTTGGTCAAGCCTTTTCGAAGGTTGATAATTTTATTAATTTCTTTTTTTTTAAATCAAATTCTGCAAATAAGAAACATTTCTTGTCAGTATCTATGGATATCTCCCTATAATCAATTCGCGAATATGTTTGTCATTAAGTCATTCGGAAGGTGATTTAAGTGCGAAATTTCAGGGTTAGTTCACTGAACAAGGTCTATGTGTATAAGAGAATCATGTCGAATTCTCGTTATTATCTTTTGGTACATCAAATTATTGCATTCGCGAAAACGACTTCCAAGTCAATATGAAAGGTATCTAAGTATCAAAATAAATTTAAAAAACTCTCAAGGAAATCAGGGTCCTAGCTTTTGACAACGAGGTCAAATAGATCGCTTTTATGGTCAGTATCTGCTAATATATGACGTAATTTCATTCGTAAAACTGATTGACAAAGTAACGTAAATTGTGAAGTGTAGAACCAGTAAGTTCTAGCATAAATGGGCTCTGACTTGAGAGAATGATGTCAAATGCAACATGTTTCTGCCCATTGTCTGCTGATACACATAAGTATTGATTTTACGGAAGTGATTAATGCAATTCTAAAGGGATTATGAGTGCGGAAGAGGACGAGAACATCAATACCAGCGAAGCAAAGCCCTGGCTTGCGAGAATGAGGATAGAGGGACTGTGTTCCGAAAGAGGATCATTCGAAATAGCTATGTGCCAAATTTCATGCTTGTAACCGAAAGTACACAATATAACTGCACAACTGTATTGTTCGCGCATAGGGTTGTCTGACTCATTAAATACTACATAGTCATTTATGTATTATAAAATCATTTGCGCATAAAGTCAGTTTTGAGTATTATCAATGAGTCGGTATAGCTAAGACATTAAGTGCAAGTCCAGGGATTGGAGAGTCATTGTTTCGATTCCCACAGAGGGTTAAGTTATTCTTCCTTTCAAAACATATTTCCATATATGCGAATTGCTTGGGGGTAAAGTTAAACATCTTTATTCGGTGAAAGCTGCTGAGTTGTTCCGCTTACTTCTGAAACGTAATTGTTGCGTTTGTTTTTATGATGCATGATCTATAATTTGATACCGCGTATTATTCAATGTTAATCATAATGATAATGCGTTACTTGTTATGCTTCTTCACCAATTTGTGTTTTATCTAGATTGGGTAGATAAAATGATTACTAGAAGTAGTGAACTTATTTTTCTACTTTCTAAGACAGTCGCCTGTGACTGTATGCAAATTAGCTGAACCACTGACAAGGTTGCGGCTCATCTTCCTTGGTATATAAGAAATCCAAGGATCTTAAACTGTATATACATATACATACTGTTCAATGAAAATGGTAATATCTGAAGACAGTGACTGATGTGACGACCGATAGCTTTTAAACGACTGACGTAAGAGAATTGAAGTCTGAACGCAAATCAACGAAACAATAATTAATTCCACCGAATATAGTTGCAAATGAATTTAAACGTGCCTCAAATGTGAGGTTGAAAAGGAAAGAGTGGCAGAGATCACACTCTCTTAGCGCATGCGTATTTCAAAAAGTCACAAGAAGAAGAAGAACAAGAAGAAGAAGAACAACAACGCGAGCCTCTCGTAGACCTGCGTGCCGCAGGTAAAAAGGCAACAATTTGGTCTAATAAGAGAGAAATACAGATCGCATCAGGCTATTTATACAGATGGTTCTAAAGATGGTGAGAGAGTAGCATGTGCTACTATCTGTAGTTCCAAAACTAAAACCTATCGATTACCAGGTAAAAGTTCGATATTCACTGCAGAAGCAAAAGCTCTATTGTCGGCTTTAGAAGGTATTGAGTCCACTAAAAGGAAGAAATATGTCATATTCTCAGATTCACTATCATGCCTTCAAGCGATTGAAATTCAACTCGTCCCACCATCTTGAATATTCTACAATTATACGACTCACTGTATATTTGATCAACAGATTGATATTGTGTTTTGTTGGGTACCTAGTCACGTTGACATCAAAAGGTAATACTGAAGCTGATAAAATGGCTAAGGCAGCCCTAGATGACGAGGTTGATCATGTTGGAATCCCATACAATGATTTCAGACCATCTATCTGTGCTTATGTGAGAAAGTTGTTTCAATCTTTGTGGGATGCTATGGATAATAGCAAACTTCACGAGTTCAAAAAAACTGCAGGCTATACTCATCTGAACAGCCAGAAACGTTTCGCTCAAGCCATGATTAGACGATGTAGAATCGGCCATACACGATTAACTCACCAGCATTTGCTGAAAAAAAAGCCAGTCCGAAGATGTACTCCATGCCACGAAGATCTCACGGTGAAACATATTGTTATCGACTGTATAGATTTTAAGGTTGTAAGAGATAACTTTTATCGAGCAGCTACTCTGGAAGATCTTTTTATTCGAGCGAAAGAAGATTGTGTTTTGGATTATTTGAGAGAGATCGGTTTGTTGTATAAATTTTAATGTATTTACATGTTTTTAATGCATTAGTTTACTGAGTTATTAACTTTAATTACACCTTATATAAGATAGACGAGTTTTGATTGGCTCTTAGCCGGGGCAGTTACGGCAAATTCTCATCCACAAGTCATTCTCACGCCACTGTCAGGGGCAGCGGGAAATTTGCCTTCCGTTGCCTTGGCAGCGGGGTATTTGCCCAATTTTCCCGCCGCCGAATTATCTCCCCTGATGGCGATCTTCGCCGTCTTCTTTGTAAACAAACATGGCAGCGCCCACAGACGACAGATTTGGAGCCAAGCTCTAGCCATTCATTACGTTCTGCTTCGCGCCTCTCCATTTAGCGCTGTGAGGGTCTCACGGACTGTGCCGGAGTTGACCCGAGGTCATCTGTTGCCACAGTGAACGAACATTGCGACCGTCTAACTGCACTCTCAAAACGCAAATGTTAGATTTAACATCTAGAGGGTTTGAGGAGGCAAAACATTTAGAAAGTGTTGTATTCACAACTTTTAAGTGTTAAATGCAACATTTTAAGCTGTTGCATCCAACACTTAAAAGTGGTGAAACAACACTTTCTAAATGTTTTCCCTCCTCCAACCCTCTAAATGTTAAATATAACATTTGCGTTTTATAAGAGTGTGGTCGAATTGATATCAGTCGCTACTCACCGATATATATTCTCGCGGCATATAGTTCTAGGGTAATTTGTCAAAAAGCGGCCCTCAAACTATGTGAAACTGGCATTTTGCGATCAGTAAGACAGTCAGTTCTTGGTTTTCACAAGAATCCTGTAAAAATGGCGAGACCCCTACAGGGGTAAATGCAGCGTAGCGCAAAGCACCCTGGGAGAGGATGATTTGGAGCGTTTGCTGGCGATGAGATTGACTCGTTTCTGAGTAGCAAGAATGCTAGAAACACAGAAAAGTCGGCTAAATTTGCTGTGAAACTATTATGGACTACTGTACAGCAAAAGGCAGAGCCATAGACTTTGAAATTCTCTCGGCAAACGAACTTAGTGTGCTACTCAGAGAATTCTACGTGAATTTACGCCGACACAATGGTGACTATCACAGCAAAAGCAGCTTCCTTGTTATACGCCAGTCCTTGAACAGATATCTCAAAAACCCGAAATAGTCCTCTATTTCTGTCGACGAGGGCAGGAAAACCTCAAGGACCTCACGCCGGATGATTTCGAAGTAAAAATGGATGATCAGGGAAACCAGTATATATGTGAGCAAAATTTCGTCTGAATTAACAAAAAATCACCAGGGCACAGCAAATGAAGAATTTGAACCTGAAGGTGAAAGAATGTACGGTACTGGAAAGGAGTTTTGTCCTGTCAAGTCTTTCTCGAAGTATCTTGAGAAACGAACCCCGGATTGTTAGGCATTATTCCAGCGACCACGAGAGTCATTTTGTGATGAAGATGAAGTTTGGTTCGAAAACACCGTATCCAGCAAGATGTCACGTATCTCCGCAGCGGCGATACTGTCACAGCCATACACCAACCATTGTGTGCGTGCCACTTTGCATAACTGTGCTCAGTGAAGCAGGATTTGAAGCACGACACATCAGCACCATATCGGGTCACAGAAATATACAGAGCATCAAACAATACTGTTCCGACACTTCCAACCAACAGAAACGTGACATGTCCTCTACATTGTCATCTTATTGTAAACCTGATTCAACAAATACCACATCTGCATCCAGCTCAGTTTCCACAACACCAGCTAATCTCGAGTTGCATAATGTCATATCAGATCCCGATCTGTTGTTGTCAGTCGCACAAGTTCCAACAAATACCACATCTGTCTCCGGTTTAGATTCCACTGATCCAGTCAACATGGAATTTGATGATCTTATTACAGATGAAGATCTGTTGTTATCCATGTCGCAGGTTGATACAAACCTAAAGGACTGTTACAATCCTAACTGATCAAATGCAATCACAGTACTAAGGATGTGTCAAATCACGGTGATTGCAGTCGGTCATCTATCCATCTACCACCAGGAAATATGCCTATGGTTTTCAATAATTGTAGTGTGGCATTTTATTTGGGACAAGACAAGTAACTGTAACCAGGCAGACATTCAAACTAGGTCACAAACAGGGCACATAACAACTATTCGTAAATTTGACATTAGTAAAAACAGAGTTGTCCCCCTAAAAGTACAATAATTAAATTTGATAACATTAAGATGTTGTTATCCATAAGTAATTTGTTTGGTTACAACAATAATAACTTTCCGTCATTTCATTTCGTCACATGTAAATATTAGTGTTCATTGAACGTAAAATTTCAGGTCAAATTACAGGGAATTGATTTTAATTTGGGTGCCATTTAATTATTCAGGTCTCTACATGCATGTATATCTATTAATATTAAATTATTCAGTTCTCCATCTAATGATACTAAATTATTCAGCTGTCTGTATATTAATATTAAAATTATTCAGCTCTCTATTGATTGATACTAAATTATTCAACTCCCTACTGATACTAAATTATTCATCTCTTTATTAATATTAATATTAAATTATTCAACTCCCACTTTATAAATATTTTTCGTTGACATTGTTCTTAAAAATTTTTATTACGGTGTTGATGACACCATTTTCACCCCTACCCGGCTGGGCTTTTCGATGGGCAGGGGATGGGAAAGGGCCATCTCCCACTCACCCCGTCGTTCTGGCCCAACCGGGTAGTACTGCTCGAGCCCCTTGGGGGTGTGGTTGTCGGTAGGGGATGGGAATTGAGCCATCTCCGACAGGCCGCACCCCCTGAGGACCGACATTGTGACGATGGTGTCATCTCATGTAATGAACGAAGCTTGGGGAGAGAGGGGATTTATTACTATGCTTTGTGTGGCAAATAAAGTTCGGTTCTCTTTTATATTACTTTGTATTATCTTTCTGTCTTCATCTATTCTTCTCTTTAGCATATGCGGTGTAATTATACAGATATACCAGGTTTCGGGGTGTATTTGCGATATATCCCGGTCTCGACCATGTCAAATTTCCTATGATCTTGACCGGGATATATCGCAAATACACCCCCGAAACCTGGTATATCTGTATAGAATACTTAGAATTTTGTTGATTGTGGCAAAATAGCTGAAATATTGCTGAACGCGACGTCAAACCTTACTTCTCTCTCAATCTCTCTCTCCAATATCAGAAAGGTTTCGAAAATGTTAAAATACCACCAACATTTAGGAGAATTCGTCAAGATATTCAACCTTTGGTGTAATTCAAGCATTTCCACACCCTGATATGGTACGGCTACTCACGCATGATCGTTAGATAAACAACCTGGAGAATCTTGGGATACGAAAATATTATCTAAGCGTCACCAGCATCAGAGAAGTCCCTGAGCTGTCAACATACTACAAGCTTTTTATATGGTTTGTGAATATATTCAACCCTTTGGTCTTTCAAACATTATCCCACCATGCGTATACGTTCAGATTATTTGGAGATGATAGTTGCATGAACAATGATTTGTAATGTTAGATTATACGAGAAAATTCAACTCATTTCAAATAGCTTGTTATGAGGCTATTAATGAACATAGCTCCAACTATTCTAAGATCTTATCATGCATTTATCGCTTGGCCTTTCCAACATGAACAAGGTACTATAATGCCAGTAAATATGAAGAAATTCTCCTAGCGAATGTTTGGCTATATTGAGATATCTCCATATTTTCGAAGTATGCACTTAATATGAACCATACTTTGAAATCCCACTTTTCGTTCAGTGTTCATACTGAGCAATACGTCGGAGACGGCCACGTCTTTACTCTAGGTAATATTGACGTGGGCGTGCCCGTTGAAGTTTCCCACGTTAGCGAATACGTTGCACCCCAAATGGAACATGATGATGACTGAACGTTAATGAGTAGCAGCGAGAGTATTATACGTTAAGGCGGCTCGCCCTTAAATACAATTGCACCACTGTACACTGCGCATGTGGATTCTATCAACATACCAGTTTTATTTGTCCTTTCTCATATTCTTTACTTCGACTGTGGCGAATTCTATAAAGTTTCACAGACCTTTACAACTCCAACTCATTTTGAGTCTACACTCTCATTGGACGCGGTTTCAAACAATCCCGAGTCCCTAATTCGTTAACCTTGCCCTCCTGACGTCATTTGTTCTTCCTTATTCAGTGTCCAGTCCTACCTCCCTCTCCCGTTACTGCTACTTAAGTGCCGTGGTGTGGCTTTGCCAGACAAACCATTGATGGGGATGATGGATTTAATCAGCTTTTTCACACACCACATTTACGACACAAAATATAGTAGTATAGTAAACAAGCCTACAAGTAAACGACACATTGATATCTGCCACAACAGAATCATTTACCCACTCATACCCGCTCCAAATTTAAATATGCCCGACGAAAACTAGGTGGGTCTGTCATGTTCAATGGTTGAGCGTCAAAGGGTGCTCTTTGGGCTAGAGATTATGTTTTTGATGTACACAAAACTTCATACCAATTCAATTCCAGCAAAATGCAGTGCTACAAATGCCGTGGAGATGATCCACAAAAATATTTTCCCACTTCCACCCCAAATTCCCCACTCGTACCCCCGATAAGGTTTAAAAGGCTCCATCCATCTGATAAACTTCTGACATTTAAACCAAAGTATGGTGAACCCTCATTTTTATTTCATATTTCACAAGTATTATATAAATTGTGTTTCGTATTGTAAGTTAAAGAACATTTGGCTTTGGGAAATCAGTCTAATGAACTGTAAACACGAAAACGGGCTCACACCACTTCCATTTTGAATAACTCGAAACGGTTCTACTTCACAGCACCTGCGAGTTTTTGTCGACTCGGTCAGAGTTTCGATCTCTCGTGCAGCAAAAACAGTTTCTTATAAAGAAGGTAATTTTGTGAAAAGTAAGATAATATAGAATCGAAATATTGTATTGCTTCTGGCAAAGTGTGCCCGCCCAGAAGTTTCCCAACAACTAGATTTAGTGAGTGGTTTGGCGCCGAGGTCTCGATCGTACATAGTACAGAAATGCCCCACTGGGGCTATCCAACCAATTCCCCTTGAAATTTCGAGCGAGCGTTCTCTGTAACATTGTGTGGCGCCGTGTATTACGGCATTGAAAAGTGACGTCTAGGAACCGCATCTGTTTTCAAAAGGGAGTAAAAACTGGTGCATTTAGAACCAGAATTGGGCGAAAGGCGGATATTAGTAGCCTGTAGGAATGATGAATACTACAACGCATTACGCGGCGCCACATGCCCGTTTCTCTCTTGTGAAGTTAATATGGAATGATTTATCACGTCATATGGCTAAAGTAGAACACCTCTGTTTCAATCACTGAGTCGTCCCACAGACGTGACGAGGCGGTCATCTCGCATGTTCGCATTTACGCATCGATGATGTAACGCGAGAAGCGAAAATGACCAACGCGAGTCATCTCAAGTCCATTTCTACGTTATCACTTCGAACCGTGAACGCAGAAATTGACTTGGTGTAGCGAAGATGACATGTGCATGCTGTATTCATAATTCAAGACCTCCTCACTCAGTAAATGTTTCAATCAGATTTGGATGTTCTTGTTCTTCTAAAAGCCTGCGTATTCAGCATCAATTATCCCAATTTGCGATTCCCCAAAATTCTAACAGAAAGCTCCGAACAATATGCAAATTCAATTTTTAGCCATTATTGTAGTAGCCGTCGGATTTGTCCCCAACTGATCTTATTATATTGAGATGTTTAGATGTCTCGATACATTCGTCTGATTGAGGTCGTCTACGACCAATAAAATTGAGGTCGCCTACTCTCAGAAAATCTTGATTCTTCTTGATTCTGCAGAATATTTGGTTTCATGTGAAACCGATTTTGATACTTTATTTCACTTCCTTCTGTGTAGAGAAGAGGCATAAAACTGAATTTAAGCATCTCCATATTTCATTCATATAGAGCAGTCTTCATGGAACTGACTTGCAAACTTCTGCAGAAAATGACTTCATAATCAAGGACGCCAGGATTCAAGAAGGTGAGCGAAGACGATAGATCGCAAAAGGATATACCGTCCGGTACGTTAACCCTATCTGTACTGGGCTTTTTGGGACCTGTTGTGGCCTGGGAGGGGGGGCTACTTATTTTTCTTACCCCTTGGGCTAGGGGGCTCAATCTTACCACATTATACCCTTGGTTCAAGCTCTACCAGAAAATATTTTTAAAATCCAAGATGGCCGCTTTGGTGACGTCACAGTGACGTCATTTTCAAAAACAGCATTTTTGGTCGATCTTTCAGTCAGATTTCCCCAATTTTTTATTTATGCAATTTCTCCGCAAAAACTGCATGATAAATTAGTAAAAATTAATGTGATGTGAAATAAAATAGTTTTTGCCCGCTTTTCATCGCGGGAAAGCAGAAATTTTGAAGAAATATGACAAAAACACCACTTTTCTGGCACCCCACGTGGCAGCCATTTTGAATTTTCCCATGATCGTCTGCAAGGGGGTATGCAAATAGGCTCAAAATGATCCCAATATGATAATCTATAAAGTCACGTAGTTTCAGCTCTCCATTTTCTGTCGTTCCGGAGATAGCGCAGAAAGTTTGGTAGGGAAACCTCCCCCCAGGCCAGGTAGGATTAAGTTTACTCGGAAATAACTCCTCCGTATCTGACGTTAATGTAGATGATATTACTTTCACTCCAAAATCTTGCCGAAGGATCAAATTCAAATTGTGGTTTAATGGATTTGAGTTTGATCAAAGAGTGCTCCCTGGTGTGTTTCTGTGTTTCTGCATTTCTGCGGCATTTACGGGAGGGATATATGACGCTTCAAAGCAAAATTATATTTGCACAAAGATTTATTAATGTCAGCCACAATTTCCGAGTAAATTGAGTTTGAGAACAAGAAATCTTTCAAACAAATGCGAGATCTTGTAGCTTCTCGTGTTCGGGCAACGTTTGTGCTCGTGTGTAAGTAATTGTCGCTCTACACCGTTGGATGGTGTGTTCCAGTTCAGTATAGATTCTTTTCTGTAAAACCCACCCTCCGAGACGAAGTGCGCGAACTGCAGATTTCACCATCTCCGGAAGTCTTGCGCTTAATATTGGATATCCGGTACGAAATATGTTTCTTGACTTAACTGGGATAATATATTCACGGGAAAATCGCAGTGATGCTGGGGCCCACGTGTAAGTTTGGTTTGTTTTTCGCTTCCAGATTCTGTAATATGTATGTGCCGGTATATTCTAGGGATCGGTGTCGTTCGATTTTGGATCGATAATCTTATATTTTGGGGAAATATCATTGGTTAAACCGACAGTTTTAGATGTAAAACAGAGTCAATTTCATGCGTGTTCACGATTCGAAGAAAACTGACGATCAGCTGTTATATCGGTTGTTTACAAATGGCTTATTTTCATTATATATCTTGATAAAATACTCACAACCTTCTCAAATCTCCAACAGATTCACGAAATATATTATTTAAAGTGCATCGGTCCAAGATACCGGGTGAGGCAAAACAAATGTCCACCTGTGGTGTGTGGCTTTTTTTTATTAATCTAAAGTTATAAATTTATTGTGTTTATTAATTTAACAGATGGAAGTGTAATTCATCTCTGCACTATATATACATGGATGTGTCACTGGAAAGCGTTTTTTTTTTCTTTCACAAAATGACTTATATGCAGCCATACATGTATATAGTGCGTAAAGGTGGGCATTTTTTGTTCGCTCACCCTGTATATCACGATCCTCGTTTCGAAAAGCAGCCCGGAACGCACTGTCGAACAGTTATGCCTCGTGCAAGTGAAATGCCGGATATGCATATATATGACAAGAATATAAAGTTCGTATATTAAATCTGATAGGCCACGCAGCCCAGTCAAGAATATATCATATTTAAGGAATCACGTTTTGATGAGTCAAAACTCCATCATGATGCTGTTGGGCCATATGCATGTGTCAGATCAAAATAGCCCTGCTCGGAGAATGAGAAGAGACGTTTTCGCGGCCAAGATGACTGACGTATGGCAAAGATACACCATAGGAACGAAGGAGCCGTATATTTGCATGGAAATTGTAGCATGGAGTGCATTGTATTACCGAAATACTGGATTATTTTCAGGAATGGAATAAGTATCACTCTAGTCTGAATCGTATGGTGTTCTATTTAGGCCAAGTTTGCGTCGCGTGGCGACTTTTAGAAACTCGCCACTCGCCACGCGCCGTGGACCTCTCCGGCGCGCGGCGACTGGCGGCTTTTTGCTATCTCTTAACCTGCAAAAACTCGCCAGTCGCCACCCGCCGTAAAACACGGTGAGTTTCGCTCTATCTTTTAACCTGGAAAAACTCGCCGCGCGCCACTCGCCGGATGAACCACGGCGCACGGCGACTGGCGACTTTTGACTGTAGTGAAACTCGCCACTCGCCACGCGCCATGGACCTCTCCGGCGCGCGGCGACTGGCGACTTTCTGCTATCTCTTAACCTGCAAAAACTCGCCAGTCGCCACCCGCCGTAAAACACGGCGAGTTTCGCTCTATCTCTTAACCTGGAAAAACTCGCCGCGCGCCACTCGCCGGATGAACCACGGCGCGCGGCGACTGGCGACTTTTGACTTCTGGAATTCTCAGGACTTTTTCTCAAGTGCGCATGCCCGGGGAGCATCAATTATCGGAATATTTTGTTCGAAACATGCTGTCATTTAATGTAATTTTAAATCTCTTCCTCGTGCATAAATATAAATAATTTCTAATGAATGAACTCTCCAGCTACATCTGATGCTATGTGACTAATTTTGAAGATGCATAGCTATCTGTAATAATTAATATAGTTGTTTTTTGAAACAAGTTCTTTTTAATGCAATACGCATATAGGGCAATCTAATTTTGTCAAATGTGCAGACTCCTCGATCGAGATTAGCAAGACCATACGAATAAAACATCACGCAACTTCGGAATGTCTGCACCGTTACGTTTATGAGACAAGTTTCCATGGAAAATTGACGTGAAACAGGATGCATTTTGAGACATCGTACATTTTTCAAGCAGAGAGGTTAATCATGTAACCTCTCTTTGCGAGTAATTTATTTTCATCGAATTAAAATACGTTAAAATACAAATGAAACGTTTTAAAATACGATCTTTTTGAGTTGCCGATAGGTTGCTGGAGTTAAATTTCTACCCCAAATGAGTGTCATTTTTTTATTTTCTGGAGAAGTTTTTCTTATGAGTCTTAAACTTGAAATAAATCCGACTGAAACTCATGAAATGAAAATTTTGTAGACTTCTTACAAAATTTAATAACTTTAATAGCTTGGAACATAATCGTGGAAAAGTCGTTCAAAAAAATGAAACAGGTACCGCATTACAGTGTTAAATTAAAATACCAATGAGATTTACCTCGGTTACATTTTCGCAAAAATTCCAGAATAATCCATGTACTGATTTCGTATTGCTGTAACAAATCTCAAACAGGCAACTGGAAGAAAATAAACGAAAAAGTTATTTAAAAGACCCAACTCCACATACTTCGAACGAAAAGAATCCAAAGTCCCGGTCTTCGTGAAGATACACGACTGGCAATGGAACCTACAGAAATACTGGCTCCAATCCACTCCCACTTGTATATAGAGGCAACGCCATAGTAGTAGTATAAGAGTAAAAAACCGCAACTTCACCCCTTTGCACTTAAATGACCTCAAAAATTTGCATATGACCTCTGTGACGTCACAGCGACAGCCAATCAGAAGCGAGTATTTTGACAAAACTACCCCAACACAGAAGAGTTCCAATCTAGGGGGAGGTAACTCTTGATGCACTTTTGTGGTTTTTGGCAAATGCCGGGTTATCTTCCCTGATTCGAACATTTGCATATTAAATCTATACGACAAAACGTGTATTTCCATAGCCTTTTCCCACAATTCCCTGTCTGTGCATGCGCAGAATAGTGACAACGCCCGAGCCACTAGTCCAGTCAGATGCCCCCTCATGTGTGCTTCACACTGATACCTCATACGACTCCATCGGCCCATTCGGGGCTCCCCTCGATCCCAAAACGTCTATTTCCATACCCTTTTCCTACAATTCCCTGTCTGCGCATGCGCAGAATGGTGACAACGCCCGAGCCACTAGTCCAGTCAGATGCCCCCTCATGTGTGCTTCACACTGATACCTCATACGACTCCATCGGCCCATTAGGGGCTTACCTAGATCCCAAAACGGCTATCTCCATACCCTTTTCCCACAATTCCCTGTCTGCGCATGCGCAGAATGGCGACAACGGCCGAGCCATTAGTCCAGGCGGATGCCCCTCATGTGTGCTTCACATTGATACCTCATACGACTCCATCGGCCCATTAGGGGCTCCCCTAGATCCCAAAACGTCAATTTCCATACCCTTGGTCTACCGCGCATGCGCAGAATGACGATATTCCAACCCCACACGCACCCCATCAGATGCTCCTTCACGAATGCTTCACTTTGATACCTCACTCAACCCCATCGGCCCATTAGCGGCTGCCCTAGACCCCAAAACGTCTATTTCCAAAACCTTGGTCCACCGCGCATGCGCAGAATGACGCTATTTCAACCCACACCCAGCCCATCAGATGCCCCTTCACGAATGCTTCACGTTGATACCTCACTCGACCCCATCGGACCATTAGTGGCTCCCCTAGCTCCAAAACGTCTATTTCCATACCCTTGGTCCACCGCGCATGCGCAGAATGACGCTATTTCAACACCACACCCAGCCCATCAGATGCCCCCTCACATAAGCTTCACAATGATACCTCATACGACCCCATCGGATCATCCATACCCCATACAGGCATTTTCTCGTATAGATTTAATATGCAAATGTTCGAATCAGGGAAGATAACCCGGCATTTGCCAAAAACCACAAAAGTGCATCAAGAGTTACCTCCCCCTAGATTGGAACTCTTCTGTGCTGGGGTAGTTTTGTCAAAATACTCGCTTCTGATTGGCTGTCGCTGTGACCTCACAGAGGTCATATGCAAATTTTTGAGGTCATTTAAGTGAAAGGGGTTGCGGTTTTTTACTCTTATAATACTACTCGCCATCCAATCAGGATTCCACAATCCGTGAATTGCTTACCGACAGTGTTTACCTTATTAATATTAATCCTGTTTTCTTGACTGCCCGAGAGTTATGTTTTATCCAAGACACTGAACGCGTGGCGTTTCGATGGTAAATATTTCACCAACCCCTTTGGGTCTATACACTAATAGTGACTGATATGGCCGTAATGTAGCTTCGACTCTCATGACTGGAGGGTCCGTTAATTATTTTTTTGCATGATAGACGATCTCGTTGTTGCAGTTGCTAGATTCGAGATGCATGACGGATTGAGAAGGATATAAGGTTAATTTTACTCAATAAGTTAGCGCTTTAATTATCCAATTACTTTTGGCTTCGAATATACTTTTTAATGTGATTGGCTTCAAGCTTCTTCAAATAATTGTATAGTGGTATCGTGTGACTCGAATCCACGCCGTATATATCACCGACTGTGTATGAAGCACGTTAACTTCAGAAGGTGTGGAGTTGCTACATACTCCTTTTTCAGTTACGAGGATAAAGCGTCCAAACACGACGTGCCCATATGGACCGTTCCTTGCAGTGGGGTCGGTCTTTTCTGGGCGTGGGCATTATTGGTCGGCGAACAACTTTATTCGCACCGCGGTCGAACGAAAGTTTTGGAACAGTCCAAAAGGACCGTTCCAAAAGGACCGGACCAGCGCAAACTTTCGACCGCGCCGATAAGAAAATCTGGTTGCATACCACGTTCCACGGTCCAAATTTCAGCATGCTCCCTAATGAAACAGGATGCATCATAATAATTCACCTCAACATCATAATGTAATAAGATTACAGGTAACGTGATGCAATTTCCTTAAAATTTACTTATATAAGTTTTAAAGTAACGAAAACTGATGCCTTCATAACACTTAATCCGTGATTATTAAGGCACCGTTTCCAATTATCGTTCGCGAATGAATCGTTTATTTCGTCAAATTTTCTCGAAGTCGCGATTTTCCAAGGCGCGAGGGAATGTCTTTTTTTCTTCAAAATAAACGATTCATTCGCGATCGCTGCTCGAATGGGGTTTTTTTTCTGCAGGCAATCGTTTTTCAATCGAGAAAATTTTCTCGAATAAAAAGCGATATCGCGATTGAATGGTTTTTTAATCGAGAAAATATAAGCGATCGAAAAAAAAACGATTGAGGATTATAGCCGAAAGTAGTACGGCAAGGTTCAGCCTGACTGACCCGCATACACGTTCGAGTTTATATATCATAAACACTTCAGTCAAACTATAAGTTCTATCATTTTTCCATCTTCTTTTTCCATTCTTCTTTGCCTTGTGTTAAACTATAGCGTGTTTCAGTTCAGTTGACGGTTATATAGATACGATGGGGACATTGAAAGAAATTGAAAAAAATATATACATATATACATAGGAATAATGGTGAACGATATATACATATAATTATAACTTCATATTTACATATATTGTTTACGGGACACAGGCCCGGATATAGTCAGATTGAGTCATTTGTACTTCCAATTTCGTCTATTATTTTGAGTATTTCTGTGTTTTAAAGCTGGTATTGTTTCAGATTTCTTGTGTAGTATTTTTCGTGAACGTTTTTGGCATCTGTGCGTGCTGAAATTTTGAGTTCATAATGTTTGTACCTGTTTTAACGCATTAGTTTACCGAGTTTTTGAATTGAATACTTAGAATTTTGTTTGATCGTCGCTATATAGCTGAAATATTGCTGAATGCGACGTTAAACCTTAATTCTCTCTCTCTCTCTCTCTCTCTCTCTTGAGTTGATTCGTCAGATTTTCGCTGTTCGTGTGGTTTTTTTGCCCAAAGATCACCATTTTCCTTGTGTACATAGATGGCGCTGTATTGAATATAACATAATCATACGGGGCTTTTGAGTCTTCGAACGCACTTAATTATTAATATATAGCGCGGGCTATTTGTAAAACTTTTCACAACTGTCATTATTGTTTTGCTTGTTTGCTTGGTTGTGTGAATTAATCTTTTCTGGAGCTCCCTGGGTGGTAGTTTTGTTGTGCGACTCCCTAAGTGGGAGTCTATAAGTGCAAAACCCCACAGTTGCCTGGCTTGTGGGATATTTGATGGTAGATGAATACGTATATTTTCAATAAATTATGAAAATTAATAAATACAAAGGGAAAATATATAAGGGAAAAGCGGTTTGCTTGGCAAGATGATCAAGGTCTCGCCTTTGGCTAAAAAGGAAACCTTGACGATTCGGAGATGTGTTTCAAAAGGCCTGTATAATTCAGGTCACGTGACTTGGTTGCTGAGGCAGCAAACAACGCCCCTCACCGTGTATAATACTATATGAGAAATGGGTCCATACTTCATGTAAGAAAGCACGAGAGAGATATCCTCTCCTTATTGGCGTTTACGCCAATGGCATTCAACTTTAATAGGGTGGGTGGGTGGGTGGGTGGTGGTGGTTGGAGACCGTGATACATGGACATTGAACAAGGAGTATTTCTGTGACCGGCAGAATGAAGCGACAGAATGGCCGTATGCTGTCTGTTTTGGGGGAGACGTCAGAATGGCAGAATGAAAATCGTGGTCGAGTAGGCCTTCTTTTATTTTGGCGACGGCACTATGGCACAATGAAGCTCTCTCAATTTATCAAGTATTTACAAATAGGACTATTACTGTGGCCGGCAGAATGAAGCGGCAGAATGACCGTAGTCTCCCTTATTTGGGGAAGACGGCAGAATGGCACAATGAAAATTATGGCCTTGTACTCGTTTTTTTTTATCACGGCAGAATGTCTCAATTAAACTTTCTCAATTGATCAACTATTTAATTAGTCTTTTTTTTATCACGGCAGAATGATCCAACCGATCCAATTCAACATTTCCAACTTATCAACTATTTAAAATATAAAAACTAGAAGGATTTCTTTTTTTTTGGGTGCACGGCACAATGTCACTTTCTCAATGTATCAAGTATTTAAAATACAAGGATTTCTGTGATCGGAAGAATGAAGTGACAGACTGACCGTACTCTTTGTTAATTTTTTTTAGACACAAAATGTGTCAATGTTACATACATATATGTAGGAGGATTTGACATCGATTGAAAACTGTAGGCCTACATATACAGCAAGTCTACCAAAGAGCTCGCCTGGTATTTCCTTCCGATATGTATTATTCTTTCCTTGCCCTGCTTCATCCACTCCAGTTGTCTACCAATTCATAAACATCCCCTCCATCGTGAAATGATGGACAATGTGTATGGCATGTGTATGGCAAGTTTAGGCTCAATTGTTTTACTTAATTGGAAAGTAAAGCAGAGCCTGTGTTCAGTGATCCGTCAGTTCAGCTACTTGGATAGTTTCTTTGGTCGCTGTTCTATCTCTTAATCTGCATGCATGCGAGACCTTGGAAAGTAAAGCTGAGCCTGTGTTCTGATCCGCGAGTTCAGCTGCTTGGGTTCTAAAACTTAAGTATTTTATGGAAAATACGTCTCGTCACAAATTATGTAAAGATTATAGGCCGATTCTCTGCAAATGTTATCATTACCCGAACACATCCTCCAGTGCGGAGGCAAGGAGTAGGGGGAGGGGGCGGTGCGTCCCCCTGTCGCCAGGTCTTAAATCCAAGAATATCTCCTGATCAGTACTCCATTTCTGTGGAGTGTTTGTTGGCGGTTTCAAGTCATAAATCTTTAAGCCATCCGGAATGACCCGAATATTTCAGGGAACATATTTTCGAAGGATCTGGTCTGTTTGATGCTGTGTTTTGTATTGGTAATTTTGGTGCATCTTCCATGTAAGGATCACGAAATTGGCGAAGAGTGTCTTTTAGCGGCGTTTGAAACATTCCCATAAGGGGTCGGTGGTCGGGCTGAGAGTGGTAAATCACTTTGCCTGTCGGCCTATACTACTGCGGTAATGTATCTCTTCATAGAAACGGCGTTACAGCGTTTGGCAGTGTCAACCAGTGTTAGGGAGGAATGTATGTCAAGTCGAGTGTCAAAGCGGTGTTAGGGAGGAATGTACGTGAAGTCGAGTGTCAACCAGTGTTAGGGAGGAATGTATGTCAAGTCGAGTGTCAAAGCGGTGTTAGGGAGGAATGTATTTGAAGTCGAATGTCAAAGCGGTGTTAGGGAGGAATGTGCATGAATTCGAGTGTCAACCAGTGTTAGGGAGGAATGTATGTGAAGTCGAGTGGCAAAGCGGTGTTAGGGAGGAATGTATGTGAAGTCGAGTGTCAAAGCGGTGTTAGGGAGGAATGTACGTCAAGTCGAGTGTCAAAGCGGTGTTAGGGAGGAATGTACGTCAAATCGAGTGTCAAAGCGGTGTTAGGGAAGAATGTACGTGAAGTCGAGTGTCAACCAGTGTTAGGGAGGAATGTATGTCACGTCGAGTGGCAAAGCGGTGTTAGGGAGGAATGTATGTGAAGTCGAGTGTCAAAGTGGTGTTAGGGAGGAACGTATTTGAAGTTGAATGTCAAAGCGGTGTTAGGGAGGAATGTATGTGAAGTTGACTGTCAAAGCGGTGTTAGGGAGGAATGTATGTGAAGTCGAGTGTCAAAGCGGTGTTAGGGAGGAATGTATGTAATGTTGAGTGTCAAAGCGGTATTAGGAATTAGGGTTAGGTATGCTTCATAACTATCAGGTTTAGGGTCATTTCAGCTATAGAAGTCAGATAATTTCTCCACCAAAGCGTAACTAGGGTAATGTCGAAGCTGGGCGTTCAGCATGAGTGTGCTTGAAGTTGACTTTCAAAGCACTGTTAGGAAGGAATATATCTGAAGTGCAGTGTCAAAGCGGTATTAGGGAAAAATGTACGTGCAATCGAGTGTCAAAGCTGTATTAGGGAGGAATGTATGTTTAGGTGAGTGTCAAAGCAGTGTCACGGAATGTATGTCAAGTCGAATGTCAAAGTGGTGTTAGGGAGGAATGTATGTGAAGTTGAATGTCAAAGCGGTGTTAGGGAGGAATGTATGTGAAGTTGACTGTCAAAGCGGTGTTAGGGAGGAATGTATGTGAAGTCGAGTGTCAAAGCGGTGTTAGGGAGGAATGTATGTAATGTTGAGTGTCAAAGCGGTATTAGGAATTAGGGTTAGGTATGCTTCATAACTATCAGGTTTAGGGTCATTTCAGCTATAGAAGTCAGATAATTTCTCCACCAAAGCGTAACTAGGGTAATGTCGAAGCTGGGCGTTCAGCATGAGTGTGCTTGAAGTTGACTTTCAAAGCACTGTTAGGAAGGAATATATCTGAAGTGCAGTGTCAAAGCGGTATTAGGGAAAAATGTACGTGCAATCGAGTGTCAAAGCTGTATTAGGGAGGAATGTATGTTTAGGTGAGTGTCAAAGCAGTGTCACGGAATGTATGTCAAGTCGAATGTCAAATTGTTATTAGGGAAAAATGTATGTGGAGTCAAGTGTCAAAGCGGTGTTAGGGAGGAATGTATGTGAAGTCGAGTGTCAAAGCGGTGTTAGGGAGGAATGTACGTCAAGCCGAGGGTCAAAGCGGTGTTAGGGAGGAGTGTATGTCAAATCGAGTGTCAAAGCGGTGTTAGGGAGGAATGTACGTCAAGTCGAGTGTCAAAGCGGTGTTCGGGAGGAGTACGTGAAGTCAAGTGTCAAAGCGGTGTTAGGGAGGAATGTGTGTCAGGTCGAGTGTCAAAGCGGGATTAGGACTTAGGGATAGGTATGCTTCATAACTATCACGTTTAGGGTCATTTCAGCTATAGAAGTGCAGTGTCAAAGCAGTGTTAGGGAAAAATGTACGTTGAGTCGAATGTCAAAGCGGTGTTCGGGATGAATGTATGTGAAGTCGAGTGTGAAAGCGGAGTGAGAGAGTAATGTACATGAAGTCGACTGTCAAAGCGCTGTTAGGGAGGAATGTACGTCAAGTCGACTATCAAAGCGGTGTTAGTGAGGAATGTACGTCAAGTCGACTGTCAAAGCGGTGTTAGGGAGGAATGTATGTCAGGTCGAGTGTCAAAGCGGGATTAGGACTTAGGGTTAGGTATGCTTCATAACTATCAGGGTTTGGGTCAGTTCAGCTATAGAAGTCAGATAATTTCTCCACCAAAGCGTAACTAGGGTAATGTTGAAGCTGGGTGTTAGGCATGAGTGTGCTTGAAGTTGACTTTCAAAGCACTGTTAGGAAGGAATATATCTGAAGTGCAGTGTCAAAGCGGTATTAGGGAAAAATGTACGTGCAATCGAGTGTCAAAGCTGTATTAGGGAGGAATGTATATTTAGGTGAGTGTCAAAGCAGTGTCACGGAATGTATGTCAAGTCGAATGTCAAATTGTATCTTGTATAGCGTAATAGCTAATTATTTAGCAACTATCTCCAATTAGAAAGCAGGATTGGCTTTGATTGTGACGTTGCAAAGTGACGCTCTCAAGAAAAACATCTTCATTCTGACGCACTTCATTGTGACGTTACAGGGTTAGGCTCACCCTTTCCTTCCATTCTGCCGGTTCAAAGTGCCGGCAGAAGAAAAGTCTCTGATTTCCATAGTGCCGCTGCAAATCTGCCGTAAAGAACTAAAGTGACTGTGTTTCATTGTGACGCTGCAGCGTCAGTACGAAAAAAGATGGTCTTAAATTTTTCGTTGTGACGTGCCATTCTGCCGTACCGAGAAAAAGTAATGTTTCTGATGATCAATTAAACGCTTTATTTCCTTCCATTCTGTCGCTTCAAAGTGCCGGCAGAAAGAAAGTCTTTCATTTTCCATTGTGCCGTTCCATTCTGTCGTAGAGGGAAAAAGTGGTTGTGTTATATTGTGATGCTGGTAAGCAGGATTGACTTTGATTGTGACGTTGCAAAGTGACGCTCTGATGAAATACATGTTCATTCTGACGCACTTCATTGTGACATTACAGGGTTAGGCTCTCTTCCATTCTGTCGCTTCAAAGTGCCGGCAGAAAGAAAGTCTTTCATTTTCCATTGTGCCGTTCCATTCTGCCGTAGAGGGAAAAAGTGATTGTGTTATGTGATGCTGAGAAGCAGGATTTACTTTGATTGTGACGTTGCAAAGTGACGCTCTGAAGAAAGACATGTTCATTCTGACGCACTTCATTGTGACGTTACAGGGTTAGGCTCACCCTTCCTTCCATTCTGCCGGTTCAAAGTGTCGGTAGAAGAAAATTCTCTCATCTTCCATTGTGTCGCTGCATTCTGCCGTAAAGAGGTAAAGGGACTGTCTTTCATTGCGACGTTGCAGCGTCGGTTCGAAAAAATATGGTCTTAAATTTTTCATTGTGTCGTTCCATTCTGCCGTACCGACAAAACAGGTACCTTGTATAGCGACTACCTCCAATTAGAAAGCAGGATTGGCTTTGAGTGTGACGTTGCAAAGTGACGCTCTCAACAAAGACATCTTCATTCTGACAGACTTCATTGTGACGTTACAGGGTTAGGCTCAACCCTTCCTTTCATTCTGCCGGTTCAAAGTGCCGGCGGGCAGAAAGAGAGAGAGTCTTTCATTTTTCATTGTGCCGTTCCATTCTGCCGTAGAGGGAAGAAGTCATTGTGTTATATTGTGATGCTGGTAAGCAGGATTTGACTTTGATTGTGACGTTGCAAAGTGACGCTCTCAAGAAAGACATGTTCATTCTGATGCGCTTCATTGTCACGTTACAGGGTTAGGCTCACCCTTCTTTCCATTCTGCCGGTTCAAAGTGCCGGCAGAAGAAAACTCTCTGATTTTCCATTGTGCCGCTGCATTCTGCCGTACCGAGAAAAGGTAATGTGAAAAGGTAATGTTCCTGATGACAAATTGAAAAGTCAACTTCATTTCCTTCCATTAAGAAGGTGCAAAGAGCGTTGACAAAGACAGAGCTGTACTCTGCTGTACAAAGAAACTACTTTGAACCACATTGTGTTTCATTAATATGGCACTTGTACGGCTGAAAATAAGAGAATGGTGCAGGTTTTCCACCCTCTTATTGTCTCTCTCGTGCTTCCTTACATGAAGTATCCACCGAGAAATGACTGCATTAATATACAATATGAATATACGTCCGACAGGTTTTCAAATCCCACATTTAAATCTTCAGTTTTGCGAAAAAAACGAAATTTTTAACCGATGATCGTACTCCGTCGAGAAATTTTTCTCTCTTGCCAGCTTGATTAATCACTGCCGCGAATATTCTTATAATCAATAAAATTAACTTGATGGTGATTTTGTGAACTTATTCACATCTCAATAGTTTAAAAACTGTACCAAAACATGACTGGATACCCTTTCCTAATATATGTTTTACCATAACAATATGTACATATTTAATTACACCATTTTTCACCTTAATTAACCTAGAAATTCTCGGCTGGAGGGCTAAGCTGTTCTGAGTTATCGCCATGCGCTCATTCACACCTCTATAAAGTCTGTGCCATAATCATTCTGATAATGCAATCAACGACGAACTCAAATCCACTTATGACCTATACCCGGTATTTACAAAAACAAGATTTGCGACTATCATCCTGTATTGTTTATACCAAGTTGCATGAATATATGAGGAAATTATCGGACGTATGAAGGGAATGACTGAACATTAACACATTGTCGGCTCACACGATTATTAAATAAACATGTAATTTTGTCATTTACGCTTCGCCAGGGTAAATCTGACAGCGGACGTCACAGGAAACATGGTACAGGTATGTGTATAGATATTTCCAGCATACGCCCTACTTCAGCTTGTAGGAGACTATAGATCGTGAATCATATATATTATTCGGTTATCTTACGCATTTATACAGTATAGTATAGTAATATAGGCTTTTCCATCGACAATTCCGTAATCAACATTACATGTAGTTCCCAGTTCGCGGATAGAGGGGCGTACGACGGCAACACGGCCTATGTGTCAGATATCACTCCGCCTCACGATTCTCTCGCACCTTGAAAAAAACGATTCTCTCGCGATTGAAGATTCGCGATCAAGAACGGATCGCGCATGGGTAAACCATTCAAAAACGATATCGCGAGAGAATGGTTTTTTTCAGAAAAGGTTCAATCGTTTTTTCTCATTTTTTTTCTCGATATCCTCGCGACTGATTCGCGAATGATCGTTTTTCAATCGAGAAAATTGAAGAAAAATCGCGACTGAAGAAAAAACGATTAATGGAAACGATCCCTAAGTACATCGCCCCCTGACGTCAGGGAGTCGAACTATAGTGTCTTCACCGTATTCAAATTGGTTCATGTACCAAAGATGAATTCCTAACTCTGTATGGGAACAGATATATCATATGTACAGCCGTTTACTCAGATAATTTTTGGTCCCCGACAAAATTGCATACAGTCTTTGTTGTAACTTTAGAGTCTGGAGTCAACCGCCAAAGTCACAATTAGGGGAGATTGGGGTACACTGGGACATTTTTTACTTTTTTTTTGCAAAAATCTCTGCTATTATTGTCCTGCCGCGTAACATTCTACGCTCTCGTTATAACTAATAGTTAGCATGATATAATCATACAAACAATAATGAAATATCTGGTATATTTTTCTCCAAAATTACAATTTAAAAAGTAAAAAAATAGTGTCCCAGTTTGCTCCAAGTGTGGGGATCACTGGGACACCCACTGGGGTGCAGTGGGACAATAATCAAAATTTATTTTAAATCAAGTATATACTGCTATATTTCATATGAGTTTAGAAGATTCAACATCGATGGCTAAGTTAGTAGCTATTTTAGACCCATGCGTTACATACCGTATTTCTCAGAGGCTCAATTTGTAGAAAAAATATTTTGTGTGATTCCCATTCCAATGAAAGGATTTGACTTTGAAATTCTGACTAAAACTCATCAAATCCGATGGGATTTACTACTGGAAACAAAATAATGCGCTTTCATAACATTTTAGAATGAAAGTAAATTTCGTCATTTGATTACTATTGTCCCAGTGTACCCCAACAAAAGTGTCCCAGTTTGCCCCAGGTGCATATTTTTTTCGTTTTGTGAAAAACAGAAATACATACATCTCAGATAATGAATTGATGCAATAAAATTGTACCTTTATCCTTCCTCCATCAATAGTACCAAAACAGTAATGAATTACCTTAGAAAACTTGGAATAACAAAATATGATCCTTAGTCCTAAAAATTTGCTTGGACTGCTCAAAAACAGTTTGTTTGTCCCTAATTTTATGTTACTGATTGTTTTTACTTGTAATCAATATAGATGTTGTATGGGGATGGTAGCTTTCTGCTGATAATAATGCAATGTGATTCCTGTACATAACATAGGAGATAGATGGCTTGTCTCACTGTGCCCCATGTCCCACTGTACCCCAATCTCCCCTACGACAATTGTGTCATTAGTAGTTGCAATTGTATTTTCTTATTGTCGTACTTGTGACATTAATTGTTAACAGTGTACATGTCAACCACTGATGTCACAACAAAGAGCGTATGCAACCTAGCCAAGGGACCAGTAATTATGTGATGCAAAAACATCACTTGCTATATCTGAGTTTCCATGCGAAGTTAGAAACCCATATTTGGTACACGTACTCTCTGAGGCCAAGGGGCGCTGTAATTAATCACAAATTGAATAACATACCGATAGTCTCTATTTTAGAGACGACCTTGGACGAAATTGGTTTGTCGATACCGCTGAACCGATATGGCCGTCGTCGACCAATCAAAATCGTCAAATTTCCAGGTAACGGATCTGGACGGGAATGTGGCTATAAATATGTTATGGGATACCACGATGACGAATATGATGTATTCGGGGTGGAAAATTACGTTCACTGACACAGACAAGCAGGTAGGTTTATCATCAAGGGTCCACTTTTCGTTATTTTGGTCATATTTCTGCGAAAAATATATGAAAATGGCATCATATAACTTGAGGTAATTCTGAGTACTAACGGCGATTCTGAATAGTCTATTCTGAATACCAAATCCCTCGTTTGGGCCGTTTTTTCTATCTGGCGATCACACAGTTCATCATTTTTCAACAGATGACCTGATAACGAACGGAGTTCGTTAAATAGGTAACATACATGCATTACGTGAGACAAAATACAGACACAGAACCTAATCACAAACCCAGTGTAAATCCATGTAAAGACAGACAATCACCGAAGTCTATCATGTTCAGATTTCATCGTTTGCGTGGGCGTTTTTTGCGGGGGCTGCCATATTGGATTTGAGGCAGTGTGGGTAATAGCTAAAATTAGAATAGTATCGAAATTTTATCTAAGAATATTTGCTATATATTTGAAACAAAAAAAAGGATAAATATGCTAATAAATTCAAGGATGAATTCCCTTCCGATTCCCTTCCGACTGATAGAATATTTGGCGAAAACGCCCGAGTGTCGTCTGCAGAGTGCGGCTGCGGTCAGACCTCTTTTTTCGCGAAAATGGCACTTCACATTAGTGCAGAAATTTCATAAAATTTAGTTCTACGGCAAGAAAAAGCTGTAATAACAAGCTTTTTTATTAGGCTTTGAAGATCTGATGTTTCGTAAAGAGATAATCGGTTGTTCATTTAAAAAATAAACATTTGCTACGGAGTTGTGACCTTACGTCGTAGCAAAATCAAGCCATTCAAGTTCTTTCGCTGACGTCCGCGTGATAATTTAGGTCATCCAAAGTTCGCAAAAAAACGGAGGAAGGGGGTCACAACAAGCTCATTATCAATAGGGGATTTAATTCTAACAGAGAAGAAATCATTTCCAAGTAAACGGTGACACTGCGATTGTCTGAATCGCCAGATATCACCCATTCACTTCAGATTATGGCCTATATCTAGGCATTAATAGGTACGGACAACCAAGTTGCAAGTAAAGTTCATAAAACAAACACATTCATCAAGCTATAGTTTATTGCAGATTTTATTGTGTTTAGATCCGTACACTTCTGAGGTGTCAATTCATGAATAGCTTTAAAGTCCACCAGCAAAATTTTACCAAGAACTCAAACAACTGATAAAACGAAATTTCAGAAAGTCAGATTCCTCATATTTAGACACCATTAACTTATATCCGTGGATTGTACATAGCGGTGCAAGGACATTTCCCGTGGTGGACATCAATTTCTCCCTGGACATTTTCCGATATTTCCTCCTGTGGACATGCATTTCCTCCTTCCTATGTATTTTTGTACTATGACTTCGTACAAATGTTTAACAAAATTGAAATATTGACAAAACCAAATTTGGGGCATTTCTCTATTATTATTTTCTATAATTCGGCATGATAAAACAATAGCTACCGGTAGTATACATACTATACGTTAACAACTATTACGTAGTCATAAATAAATAAATATTTTGATCCATACAATAGAATAGAATAGATGTTTATTTGCTAATTAGCACCTACATGAATGAAGAGAAAAACAACAACACCTACATGAGGCGAACAATCAATAATGTAACATACACTTGCGCAATTCAATTGAATTCTTTATTAGCACAGATATGCTGAGATACAGCTAAAGCACTAACACAAACATGTGACATGTTTATGCTATGTTTATTAAAAGCTACGACATTGATATTCTGTTTGGTACGTCACTGGGGGATTTCTCTCCCCTGAAGAGCTTAATTTTAACACAGAATTAAATGAAAGAAATTCTAAAAAGAACGGTCCAGTTCTAATTTCAACACTTTTTTGAACAGAAGCTTTCACTTCCCCAAGTTGTAGAAATTCATCTCAAATCTCCTGTTGTGCGGGTGGCGACGGCGCTGTAATTGACAGAACAGCCAATCTTGTTTGGAGCCTCTGTTACCGCCATTGTATCTAAGAGAATTGATACATAGTAAATATTTATGTTATTATATTATTCAGTCAGGTTTCACACAGAATCTTGAAAATAACAATAGCTTGTACAGAAATTAAGTAACAAACATGCCGATTGAACTAATTATTTGAATTTTAAAAACAATGTGAATATTATCATATTCTCCAAAAAATATCACCCAGTTATGTCTGTTTTGTCTTCAATGAAACCATGGGGTATTGGAAGTAACCATTATGCATGTCATGTAGTGCCCTGTTGAAGAAAAAGTAATTCATGGCAAAACTCAAGATAACTATTACAATATTTTACTAAATCATACAAATCTTGTTAACAATATCTTAAAATATTTCAGTGTGTTACACATTTGTAGTTATAGTACAAAAAAGGAGGGGGGGGGGGAGTGGGGATGTCCACAGAGGGAAATGTTTGAAGGAGGATGTAGGGAAATGTCTACAGGGGTAAATGTTCTCAGGGTGGAATGTCCTGGCTTCATAAGCTATCAATCACCATCTTGTTTTTCATTTGTTTACAATAATTTGCTTATATATAACTATTGTATAAACATCGCAATATTTCTGTCCATTATAGTAATATCTCTCTTCGAATAGTTTGGCATTCTTAATTTTTCATTCAATGATAAAATTAAAATAATTCTATCAGTTTCATTCCTTAAATTAATTTATAATGAAGAAGCACCCAATAGTTTGTGGTTTACATATTCGATCAACATACTTTATCCCAGATCCGATCCAGAGTATCAATTCTGATCGAATGTGTTTCATTATACTGAAAATAATTCATATTTTCGGGACCTTGAAATGTGTGAAACATGTACCGGTAGGCAGTCTGTTATGTCAGATAAAGAACAATACATTTCCCGATTGATCGAATATTCAACGCATCATCCACAACCACAGCAATTCGGGAACGTTTGGGTTGCCAGTATTTCATCAGAAATCACCAAGCCACAAACGACCACGAAAATGAAAATAACTC